>APFE031600275.1:28709-82226 GCA_000404065.3 Pinus taeda | reverse complement strand
TTAATCATTAAATTAAATTAAATTTTTATATTATAGTTTTTAACTAACGCCCAAACGCTGATCGATTATCACGCTTGCATGTCACGTCCGTTGACCGTAGTAGATGTCGACGGTTTCGTGTGGCTACAACAACTAGCACGAGAATTACCCGATTACCCACGTATCCTTACCGGAGGAACGTGACGACTGCGGTTAATAGGACGACGCAGATGGTGTGGGGTCTGGTTGTCGACGGGGCTGCAGCGGACGAGCGGGACGCAGAGTAGTCGTGGATGGGGGGATAACAGAATGATTGAATGCAGACAACGCGGAGGTGTGGAGGGAGGATGTAGACGAAGTGGATTGACTCAGCGGATGATACTTCTCTGTAGTGTCTTACCGGAGAACCGACTTGCTCTGATACCAGATGAAGCACACGAGTTTAATAATTGAAAGCCATGATAAATATTTTATTAATAATCAAATAGATGATGTTTACATTTTGTGAGAGGCCCTAGCTATATATTGCCTTGGGTGCCTCTTGGGGAGCGGGCATGATCTTTGTTCATGCCCTTTGCCTAATAAACTATAACTAACTAATTTTTTATATAATAGAAAGTTATCAATGTGGAGTACAATGAGACTTCAAAAGCCTATCGTGTTTACATTCCTGCTCTCAGGAAGACAATAGTGCATAGGGATGTGAAGTTTGAAGAAGAGAGGGCTCTTTAGAAGTCCGACAACATGAGTTCTTCTACAATTGAGGTTTAGGAGTAGGCACCAAAGGTTGAGTCGAAGCAGATTTTGCTCAAAAGTGAAGCTATTGTAGATTCCCATAGACAAGCAGGTAGTAGACATCTTGACGAAGTCCTTGATAAAGGGCAAATTGGTATTCTTCAGTGATAAGTTGGGTGTTGTGCAAAACACCTTCTTAGCTTGAAAGGTGATTTTGTAGGTAGGTGCCATGACATGTAGCTAGTGGCCTTAATTATCTCCTACAACAATTAATTAATGAATTTCCAAAGTCAAGACTTTAGCTGACAATTTAATTTAATTGTTCGTTACCTTTTTGCTAAAAGGAAAAGTCAATGACAAATTGAGTCGTAATTGTTGATCTCAATGAGTCCAGATCTAATCCAACCGTTGAGAAGGGATTTCACTTGAGATTAGGGTTTGATCTTTTTAATAGGGGGTTGAATGATAATTGTTTTGGCATGAGTTGGGATTCAATGGAGCACAATATTTGGCATGGAGACCGAGAAGAGGCTAGATCGAGCGAGATAGAGCAAGGGCAAGAAATATCAACAAAGAGGCCGAGTTACCTTTGCACGTGTGGGCCAATTTATCTTGAGCAAGTAGGCTGAGTTTTCTCTTCCGTTGTGAGGCCGAGCTTTCCTTGTGTGGAGAAGTTCTTTTGTTGGGACGCATGTGTGTGTCATACAAGGGCTGAGAACTTTTGCTTGTATTTGTTGGAACAAATTCTTGTAAGTTTGTTCTAAAAAATATTTCTCTTGAAGCTGAATAAGAAGCTTGACTTTTGTTGTTTCCCCCACACTAGGGTTTTGAGGATATATTTGTGTTATTCTTTTTTGCATGTGACTGGTTTCGTGTATTTGCCCTTCTGTTTATTTGGTTAAAAACCCAAAATATTTATTGTTACAAATCATATTAGAAAGCATTGCTTGTTTTGGATATGTGATTATTTATTGAGACAGTAAATTTGTAAATGGGTTTAAGGAAATTAACACACTGTGTATTCATTACTGGCATCTGTTATGAAAGTGTGCATGATGCTACTTTCTTCATTAGAATTTTTCTCATCAATACTTTTTTGAGTCAAGGGAATGTTGAATTCCGCAAGCAAATTTCTCGTAGGTGAAGCACTTGTTGCAGAACCTTGGGAAGACCAATCTTCAATTTTAAAATTTGGGCTTCTTGGAGATGTTGAATAAATGTTTGTAGATAAATTAGCTTTTCCTTCTACTAGAGTACTTGGGTTTCTAAAATCTAGAGATTTTAGCTTACTTTTTGCGTCATCAGGGTCCTCGAGTGATAGTTAAAATGAGCCTGTAAAGAATGGTTCATTGGTATTTCCCAGTGGTCCCTTTGAGTGTGGACCAAGGTTGTATACATGGTATACCTTGTCGTCTCTAAGTATTTTTGAATACTATCCACCATGTATGTCGACATGGATAAGCCATGAGTGATGATATCAAAATTAGTTACATCTAAATGCCTTGAAAGTGCATGAATTCATACACAAACCCTTCAAATGTCCCTCTTCTCAACAACATAGGGTGGGGAGAATGGATCTATGCATTAATCCAAACTTCTGACAGAGCTTTAGAAAGGCATCAACATTTCAATAAGGTAAATATTTCCCACCATGCTTTGCAAAAGCAACTGCTTCTAGGAATGTATCTAGATAATCAATTTTTGCACCAAATCTCCTTCTCGTCCATTCATTAATTATTTTAGATACTTAAACAAAATTTCTCCATCAATAAGTAAATGTACAACAATGTCCTCATCATGAAATCTTTTTTGTAGAACTTGTTCTATCCATATTTTTGCTGGTGTCCTTGTCGTTGCACAAACTAGCAGGCCTTGTAAATAGGCAAAAGTGAGAGGGCACAACACCACCTTGGGACAAAGGCCCATTGTCACCACATCCTAAGCCCTGTGCTCTTCTCAGATTTTCAATGACGAGAGGAGTCCCAATTCTCCCCACTTGTAATAGATGTATCTAGGATAGATATGGAGTGAAGCAAGGTGGCTTATTCACTGGAAAGGTTCAATGAAAGTGTGAGATTTGGGAGAAGCTAAAGAGACTTTCCAAGAAAAACCACTTGAAACGAAGACTACACTAGACCTAGGGTTGAGATATTTGATGATATATGAGCTCATCCAAGGTCAAGGTAGACAAGAGAAAAGGCTATGAATAATGTACTTAATCAAGTACTAAAGCACAAGCCTTGAAGAAATCCCCAGGTTGAGGGATTAGCTTCTAGGGTTCCCACTTGGTGTGATGGCCAAGACATCAAATTTTTGGAGATTCGACTGTAGGAATTGCATCAAAATGCAAGGATCACTATAAGAGACACTAAGGAAGAGGCCTGTCCAAGCAAAATTCAAAACACACTCCCCTAATGGAATTTGCACCTAGCCCTACAGAGGAGTCCCTATCCTTAAAAGGACAAAGAAAAGAGGTGAAAGAAAAGATTTTTCAATGAGATGCGATCACCAAGGATCTTACACCTAGTGTCTCCCTATTGGGAGAATTGAAGTTAAGAGCAAACCAAGAAATTGCAACTCGCTCTTCAAGGAGGCCTAAAGAAGCAACTTTGCTATCCCAATGGAGACAACTACATGGCTACTCCAGACTTTTACACTTCGATGACACTTGTTATGGACTTTCAAGGATGCAAATGCATTTAATTCTCTAGGAACATTCATTCATTCATTATCTTACGAGTAACACATGTAATATTCCCAATCGTATCATTGTTTCAAACAATTTTTCATAAATTAGGGCATACTAATAACCATAAGAAAATATTCCATGCATTAGACATTCACCAAATCAAAATATAGCATTAAAAAGCACTTACAAGACAATGAAGAATATATCCATCCACAAAAATGCCAAAGAGAAGCTCCAAGAATGATAACATAATTATCCAAACATCAAAGTTCATCAATAACATCCAAAATCGTCCTCTTACTACAGGTTCGAAATTCTCAGGAGAGATCGGAGATCCAAGTGATGATGTTTAGTTGAGACTAGCTCTCTCTTATTTATACAATAGCTAAGAGTTCAAATTATGAAATATGAAGCCCCTCCAATGCATAAAACGTCTAGTAACCCACCCATGGTTACAAGACAACCGTGATAACTCAATAAACAAATTGAATTAGCCTTCGAGGTTCAATTTGCTATAGAATCCTAAGTCATTACTTCAAAAGGTTTATTCGGCTTCAACTTGATTCATCCAAACTTCCGTTCAGGGTTTCTTTAGTTGGCAAAATGTGAAGACTTTACAGACCTTGTTGTTTCACCTTAGATAAGTTTAGATTAATCACCTACCTCAGGTCACTTGTATGGGTCTCTGTTCATTGAACTGGCACCACTTCAAACTTCAGACATTGTAGTTCACACACCTTCAGGTTTCTAAATTTCACTTGACCTCAAGTATTCGTCCAACATAGGACTTGTGGTTTGCTCCACAAAGGATCACCTAAACTTTAAGTCCAGAAAAAGACTTCGACTTGCTTCAAGAAACTTCATTGCTCTCCTATGGAAAGAACCTTGTGCTAGAACATAATGAACAAGAAAAGATAAAATGGAGTCAACTAGGGTGGAATCTTGCACCACTGAAATTAACAGAAGAGAAAAGGGCTTAAACCCTTAGTGCTATAGCTTAATAAGACAAATGATTTGATCCACAAGATGATGCCTCATTTGATCTTGATCCTCTTCTATTTATAGATTTTCCATGGGCTCCAACAATATGAGGAGTTGTGAGTGCAATCCCTAATTGAGTGTAGATTGCCTATAGGGCTACAATCTCAGGAAAACGAGTTCTCCTACCTCAAAATTATGTTTTGTTTGATGTTGGTCTGCGTATATCCTTTGTCGATTTTGAGCAAGTTGCATGTTTTCCTTGAGAATCTTAAGAATGTCTTGACTCTCCTATATCCAGTCTTTAGCATTGGGTGCATCGCTATCTCCAAAAATCCTATGGATAAAAGATGGTGCATCATGCGTAATCCCAATGGATAAATGTTGAGTGGTATTGTAGCAATGCTCCCCAAGGTACAACCATTTGGTCTGTGCTTTTTTTTTGACCCGTCACATAATTACGCAAGTATCCTTCAATCCACTTATTAACGATTTTTGTTTGTCCATCCGTTTGTGGGTGATAACTAGTGCTAGGGGTTAATTCCGTCGTCACTAGCTTGAAGAGCTCTTGCCCGAATGCACCCATAAACTTGTTGTCTCGATTGCTGACTATATTTTTAGGTAGCCCATGGAGTTTGAAGACTTCTTTGAAGAAAAGTTCTGCTACTTGTTTGGCCAAATAGTCAAATGAGATTGCAGAAAAGTGCACAAATTTCGTCAATCTATCCACTACGATATAAATACAATCTTTGCCTTGTGTTTTGGGTAGCCTTGTAATGAAGTCCATTGAGATGCTTTCCCATTTTTGTTCTGGAGTCAATGGAGAGCAGAGTATGAAGGGAGGCTGGCCTACAACTTTATGTCAATAGAAGATTTGGCCTTGAAACTGTGTATTTCGGATTTCTCTCAATGGTTGGTCCGCTGCGCACAACGATGTAATTTGAATTCCCGACTTGGAACCTTTTGAATCTATGGCCTTTGACATTTGGCGATGAGCTGTTGATCCTCCCTCTACAGGGTGTGACTTCCACACTCCGCGATGTACTTTCGATGTGCATTATAGACCTTTTACGAAGATGTGTATGCTTGACCTTATTTTGTTGGCATGTCATGCATTCCCTGACGTATTTCATCACATCGTCCTTGAGACATTTCCATGGAAATCGTTCCCTAATTTGCCAGTAGGTTTTGAAGAACCCTTGGTGTCCAACTGATGGGATGTCAAGCGTAACTTTCAAAATCTTCTCCTTGAGTGTGGATTCAAGAACCAATTATATCCTGTCTCTATAATAAATAATATCATTGACTATTTTGTACTTGCCATCGTTTATGAGTTTGTCGATCAACGCACAGACAAACTGGTCTTTGGCGTATTCTACTGAGAGGTGAGCCTTCCAGTCTTTTGTAAGCTCCATGAGTGAACATGTTGTCGGTTTCTTGGAGAGTTTATCGGCCACAATATTCTTCTTTCCCTTCACATACTCAATATCAAATTCATAAGCTTGGACCTTACTTACCCATTTTTGTTGCCTTTCATTTAGGTCCTTTTGTTCCAAGAAATGATGCAAGCTATTGCGATCTGTATTGACTACAAACTTGTTTCCCACCAAATATTATTTGGATTTTGCCAAGCCGTCCATAATAACTTGCATCTCCTTATTGTATATGGAATAAAGTCTCTCTGTATCCTAGAGCTTCTGACTTTTGAATGCAATGGGGTGGCTCTTTCACATTAAGACAACCCCTATTCCTTCTCCCGATGCATCACATTCTAATACAAAGGGTTGATTAAAGTCGGGGAGGGCCAAGACTGGACATGAGCTCGCCACTTCTTTGAGCTTGTTGTATGTCCTGTCTGATTCTTTTGTCCACCTAAATGCTCCTTTCTTCGTCAAATCTATTAATGGTGCGCTTAATTAAGAGAACCCTTTGACAATATTGCCTAAATCTTCTCTTGATGGACCTATACTCCTTTTGCATTGATTATATGTCCCAAATAAAGAATTTGCATTATTCCAAACTTGCATTTTGATGCCTTGGCATAGAGTCATTGTTCCTACATTATCCTCAAAATTTTGTCAAGATGCCTCAAGTGATCATCCCTTGTTTTACTGTAAATGAGAATGCCATTGAAAAACACTAGTAAGAACTTCCTCAACTGCTTGTTGAAAATGTTGTTCATAGTACATACAAGATTGGAAAGAGGTGCGAGTGTTGGTTAGCCCAAATGGCATGACCAAAAACTTGAACTGTCTAGTGGCATCAAAATGATGTTTTGGGCACGTCTTGCTCTCGAACTTAGATTTTATGATACCCCAATTATAGGTCAATCTTCAAAAAATATATTGCTCCATGGAGCTCATCCAATTATTCATTGATTTGAGGAATAGGGTACTTATTCTTGATCGTTTTCTTGTTGAGAGCTCGGTAATCAATACACATTCTCCATGTGTCATCCTTCTTTTCCACCAAAAGCTTTGAGGAGGCGAACAAACTCTAGCTAGGTCTGATGTGGCTCATCGCTAATAATTCCTAGATCATCTTTTCTATCTCGTCTTTGAATTTCTTTGGGTATCGATATGGTGTGATGATTACTGGCTTGGCTCCTTCTTCTAGTTCTATATTATGCTTAAATATCTGGGGGAATATCACCAAATATCTGACCATGCTTCTCTAGTATTCGTTGAATGTCTGCCCTGTACTCTGGTTCACCACTGTTAGGAATCCTTTGGCGTGTAATCTTGCATTCTGCTGCATATGCTACATCCCCATGCCTAAATATGTGCTCCATTCATTTGGCATAAACGAATCGTGGGCCCCCATTTGTCATGCCCCTCAAAACTACCTTACTACCATTATGGGCGTTAAATTCAATTTCGAATTCTTGGTAGTCCATAGTGTGCTTCCGCAACGAATACAACCAATTGAACCCCCAATACCATATTAATATCTGCAAGATCTATTACGTAAAAGTCATTGGTGAAAGTACAATTACTAAGAGTTACACTCAAACCTGGGATCATCTATGTACAATCCAAGTTGTATCCGTCCGTTACTATCACATCAAGGCCCTCAAATTCTTTGGTGGGAAGCCCTCTCCTTGCTACTAATGCCCGCATCAATGAAGTTCTTTGTAGCTCCCCCATCAATCAATACTGTGATGCATTCTCCTTTGATGACTCCCCTGATCCTGAAGGTGTAATATCTAGGGGTTCTCGAAAGAGTAGCAATCTTAACTTGTGGTCGGGTCTTCTTTTCTCTGTTGGGCTTCTTCTTTTTAGCTTCCTCCTGTGGCGGTTCTTCCTTTGGATTGCTAGGCTCGACATTAGGAGCAGGTTCTTTATCATTTGAAGTGGGTTCTTCTTCTTCCTCCTTGTCGTCAAAGACCACTTTGATGTAGTGAATCTTTCCCTTGCCTAAGTAGCGATGTCTTGGTTGCCATGGTTCCTTGCAATTGGAGCATAACTTTTTCTATCTAAGTTTGCTTCGAGTTTCCTCACCTAACTTGTCTTTTCTAGGCTAATCTCTTTGAAAGGGTTTCTTCTCCTTATCTTTTTGAGGGTGGGAGGCTTGGATAGAGCCGTAGCTTTAGCTGTCGCATTTCCCATTTTTTGGGTCTTCTTGATGGCATCTTGAAGAGTTACAAGATTGAACGTTTTGACCTAGCCTTGTAGGGGTTCGGTTGGTGCCTCTGTAAAAAGCATGACCAATAGTTCCTTCGATTTCTCTATTACCATAATTGTGATTCGTTCAAGTTCTGGAATAAGTTCTTTGTGTGATCCAGTTTGTTTGAGTTGTGCCAATCCTCTAAAATGTATGTCTGGGTTCTTTTGATTGAATCTATCTATTGACCTTTACGTAATGTCAACATACGAAGTGATGTTTGCATGCCCCAAGGTGACCAGTCCATGATATCACCAATCATGTGTATCTCCTTTGAGTTGTAGTGCTGCAAATTGGATGGCAGCCACTTCTATCATAGGGTTGAGTTTGAAATAGGTGTCCAACTTTTGTACACAAGCCCTTGTTGAACGTTTAGATGATCCATCAAATGAGGTGAGAGAAAATTTACTTACCTTGTGCATTAGGTCAGAATGCCGTTGCTCCTTGAGTCTATTATGGAAAGTTAGGGCTACTCGAGTTTTCTCTTCCACAGTTGCATACTCTTGAAAATAGTAATCAAAGAGTCTATTTGGCTCCGTTGCTTTTGGGGTTGTCGTTGCTTGATTATTTATAAATTGAGGAAGTAATGACTTGGAATTTCTGCTGTTGGTTTCCCTGGCGTTAGTGTTGAACCCAAGCTAAAGCAACACTTGAGTTGCTCTTCCTTTTTGCTGCAATTTTCTGCCCAAGTTGAGTTTGTTTACCCTTGGAACTTCACTTTGCCATTTGTAAGATATCTTAGACCGTACTCCACTGTGCCCCTCAAGTATCTGAGCACATGTTTTGTTGCTACCCAATGTTTCTTCCTTGGTTCCACCATGAATTGGCTTAAGGTGTTCATTGCAAAACATATATCAGGCGCAATGTTGACTGATACAACAAAGAACCTATTAGTTGCGTTTATGATTTATTCCTTGGAACCATATTGTTTGAAAGGAAGGATACCATTGAGAAATGTTTGTCAAAGGGCAACAAACTCGTGCATTTGAGTTTTTATAAAGGCTACTACGTACTTATGCTACTACTTGCTTTTGACCTTCTTTTTAACGAGACGTTGTGATGCATAATGCTCCTGCTTATGAGAAATGAAGCACTTGACTTTATTGAATTCCTCCTTCCCTAACCGTGAGGATGATTCCTAATTTCTTCTGTTACTCTACTGTGCCCCTCAAGTATTTGAGATGTTTTACTGCTACCCAATGCTTTGTTGGAAGTACTGAGTAGGGGTGAATCAATATTTCACTTACAATTAGTTAATTTTTCTTTCGCAGAGCATTAATTAATCTTCAACATGAGATCAAAACATAAATCAATAGTACATAGAATCAAAAGATAGTAGACACCAAATTTTTAGGTGGAAACCCTTTCGGGGGAAAAACCATTGGATGCTTCTCTAATAATTTATGAGTACATTAAATGCTTTAACTCCAATTAAAAAGGGAAGCCCCAACTCCTTAGTACTCTAGAAAAACATTCAATTTTCCAGCTACAACTGGAAGGATGCTCCAACGCCTTGGTTTTATCAGTTGCTAGTGATAGGATGCTCCAACGCCCTGGTTTTATCAGTTGCTAGTGATAGGATTCTCCAATACCTTTGCAAGCTCCAACTTGCCCTGACACCACCTTGCCACCCTGAAGTGTTTTCAGGCTACAACCTGAAGGTGACTTCAATCCCTTGACTTGCACCATCCAACCACCCTGAAAATGATAATGAATAGACCAACTATTGTGGGCTCTCGTACCAGGGACAATGGCCGTCTTACAAGATATTCAATAAACCCCTTACTGCGAAAGCAATGAAACCCTTATTGCAAATGAAGAAAACCCTCTATTGCGAAAACAATGAAACCCTTGTTACAAATGAAGAAATGATAAGACAATGTAGCCCTTATTGCAAGATTGCTATAAGATGATATCTAAATGAAACCCCTACTGCTGCATGATGATAAGTTAACTAAATATGAAACCTTTACTGCCTGTTACAAAATGATAAGACACTGCTACAAAAATGATATGGTAGTGAAGAGGTTGCTGCAAGATGTAACTGCCAACCCTTAACTATTGTAGCAAAAGATACGATGATGCAAAATGCTACGAACAAACTCCTTACTATTGAAGAAAATGTGTCTCACTGTAGACAGATTCATGCTCCATGAGCATGTTTTTGGATGATGGACAACCTTAAACCACCACCAACATAATACTTTGGTTTTTTCTACTTCAGTTCGTGGTCATCTATCAACCATTTTTAGTGAGCACTTCCACCAGCATAAGACTGCAACTTCTAGCTAGATTTGGAATTGTTCCAGGAATTGCTTTCAACTTTAGTTTCAGAGAACTTTAGTTTCAGAGTTGGTGGTCAGCCTTAAACCATCACCAGTTGAGAACTTGAGTTCTCCCACCTCATTTGGGTTTGTGGTTTTCCTTAAAAACTACCATTTCAGAGAGCACATCCAACCATTGGTTTCCATGCATTTTTATATTTCAAATCTTTTCTTGGACTCATATACGCCCCTTTGGATTAAGGGGGGGGGATGTTGGACACCAAATTCTATAGGGGTTGGTGTGGACGGATGTGAACTCTCATGGAAGTCCAAGAGATGTCTTGGAATATGAAACCAAGGGTCAGACATATGTATTAATATGTACATCTTTGTGAATAGCATGCATTCTATGTTTTATCTAATCTTGTGTTTACATTCGTGTGTGTTTAACATGGCTAAAATATGATTCTTGATTTATTTGCCTTGGTGGCCTCATAACCTATCTTGGGGGTGACATTTGCGCATGTTTATGGATGGGTGGAAAATCACTCATATGTTTCCAATTTCCTAGACTATCTTTTGTTAATTATTGTAATAGAAATATATGTATTTTATGTGCTGTACGATTGTGTCTAATTCTGATCATGGGCATTTTGTTTCCATGATTGCAAATTATTTTGTGCTTGTCTATTGCATTGGATTATGCCTGTGGGGCTTTTTATTGACGATGAATGGGTGCACTGTTAATACATTCCTTGTGATAGGTCACTCGTTCAAGTCCCTCGTGGGTGGTCCCAACTTCCTAGCTTTACAAAAAAATTATTGTGTCGCATTTTATTATTTTGCACCTTTTATGCATTTAATTAATTCTGGGCTTCCATGGGAGACCTATATTAAGACACTATATTATGGTGAAGGGGTCTCTTGAGGGGCAGAATTTTAATGGCCTAGCTAGTGGCTATCGATGTCATGGCTAAATTGTGTAGGATGGGGACACCACATGTATGATTTGGATTCTGGAGTCAACACAAATTAAATTGATTTTGTTAGATCGATTAATTAGTGTTGCAAGGGACGGTGAAGCCAGTGCAAGATTTCTTGATTTGATGAGTGCATTTGCAGAGAGGCAGAAAAGCCACAGAGAGCCTTACGTAGAGTAGCGCAGTAGCCTCTAGAGGAAAAGTTGAATTGCTGGGGAGAAGTAGAATTTCAGTGCTAGATGTTGGGTAGAGGTTCCGGAGAACATGAGTGACATTTTCCCAAACAACAACTGACTAGACGGCTTGAGGAGAAGCTGGTTCGAGTTGAGTGCAGAAGTGACTGCGCTAGGGTGATGCAGTAGCTATGCAAAGCAAGTTTGGACAACTCAATTTTAGCCGAGGTCAGAGCCCGGATTTGCTTGTGGAGTGAGGAAATTCCTCACTAGATTTCTCTGTAGGATTGCCAATTTCGACGTCCAGTTGTACACAAATTATTTCTCTGCTTAATATTAAAACCCTCAGCTGCTACATCGATTTTCACGAGTTGGGTTTTTCGGGGGACATTGGTTCAAAAATAATTGTCATTTTATGTGTGTGTGATAGTATTTCTTCCAGTGTTTATTTCTTTTGCAATTTTTTTTTTGTGTGTAGGTTGTAGTGTGATTGATTCAGTATTTGTTGTAAGCAAATAGTAAATAAATTGTTAAGAATTAATTTAACAATTAGTAGAATTATTTCGAGTTGCTACAATAGGATTCGGGTTTTCGAATTTTCACATTATCTTGAAATTTTGCATTCTATGGTCCTTGTAAAAATTTCACATCATTGAGCTTTTGATGAGATGGAGTCAACTCTTTCAATTGGGGCTCACCGAGTTATTCTCTGAGTTAAGTAAGGTGAGTTTGCTTGAGTGGCTTTGTTGCCCACGATATGATGCAAGTACCCAATATGTTAGCGTTAGCTCGAGGTCAAAGGAGTCTACATTGTGAAAATATCATTGTCTTTCATTTGATCCTCCACAATTAAAAATATTTGTAAGTCACATTGTATCACAAATACTTTTTTCATATACCCTATTCATCCATGTATCTCCTAAAACCTCTTTTCCACTATAAAGGGTCAATAAATAAACCTGCATATTCTATTGCAATTCAATCACAAAAATGTATGGGCCACACAACTACCATGGTTTTTTCTGATCAATGTATATGCTGGGCAATAAATAGAGGGACATTTTGTTGATTGGAGTAGATAATTAAGGGTTATGCTTGCCTAAGTGCTAAAGCTAGCAGAGGGGCCCACAAGACAAGCACTTAACAAAATATTAATTTATTTAACTATTTCCTAAGCTGGACTTACGGAAAATTTAAAAATCCTAACGTCAACTTATGATTTAATCTGAGCCCTTCATCAAGATCTAATCTCAGCCATTAAGTGTGAGGGAGGGGTTGAGGTCGAAATTATAAGAGGAGAAAGAGCGAGGAAGTGGCCATTTTGAATATCATCAAGAGTGTGTGATTGGCTCAACAAGAAAAGTTATGGTTTTCAGCAGTGAGCGATCAGATCAATGGTCGAGAGGTAGAAAGGAAGGGGTCGAGCAGCCTAAACCTAGTTGATCACTAGCGCAAACGTATAACGAGCTACAATGCACAAGGGAAGTTCGATTTTTGTGGCCTTACAATGTGCATCTGTGCACAGAGAGGTCGAACTATGTGATCGTATGATAGCACGAGTACACAAGGGTTGGTATTGAATCAGTGGTTGAGTTGGATTTGTTGCAGAATGGAAGTAATCCCTTGATGTATAAATTTCCGAAGTCTATCATTTGCTAAGCTAATAGAAAACACACAATTTGCAAGTTTTCCCTCGAGTTGGGGTTTCTTGGGTATATCTTGTGTTCTATTAGTTGAATGTGTTTGTCTTCTAATTTTTTTTTGCTGTGCATGCTAAGTTAGAAAACTCAGTGTATTTGTAATTTAAGTTTCTAGAACAATTGCTATTTATATTTTTGGTTTTACACTTAGAAAATTGCAAATCAGTGACTGGGTTTTTAGGAAATCTAATTTGGTATCAGATTTCTAGGTAGTGCGAATTGGAAGTATGGTGTATCAAGGTCTTGTGCTAAGATCGCTGATGAAGAGAATTTTACCCTAACTAGCAAATGGGACAAGTCAAAGGGCATTAAGAGCAGTGTTGGTGGAGATTCGAGTTCCACGGGCGAAAAGAAGAAGAAATATCTCATCAAGGTCAAGTGCTTTTCGTGCCATCGATACAATAAGATTTGAGAGGGAGGCGAGAAACCCTCTGTCTCTTAGACATTTCGTTTATGTTCTTGGGCTCAAGAAGAACCACGTTTCAGTTTCAATATTGGAGGATAAGGGGTACGAGGTGACCTTCTGACAGGGTAGGGTTTTTATAAAACCCTTAGACTCCAAGGTGGCTAAGCAGATTGGGGTTAGGCATAAGAGTTCGTACAAATTAGAGTTTGAGACAACCGCAACATTAATCGACAGAGGGAGTCATGACTCAAGCAGGGAGCTTGGTGGGTTGTGGAATAGGTGCATGACGCTTCTACACCATGAGGCGATGAAGATTCTCAAGGAGATAGCAACAGGGTTGCCACAGTGCAACGTGGACCAACATAACAGAGGAGAGATAATAGGGCCAAGGGTATTCTGTGTTGGAGAAAGTAACTAGTTTCGGTCTTCATAATTTGTACCATTATATTTTTTATGTAAGAAAGTAAAACTGTAAAAGAAAGGAAAAAGAAAATTATGATTAGTTTTTCTAGATTAGCATGTTCTTTGCGGTTCTAGGTTTTTGAGTCAAAGAGTCAAAGTCCTATTTTGAACCTATTGTAAAAGAAAAGGAAAAATAAATTTTAAATGTAAATTTTGGGACAAAAACCCCTCTAGATGACAAGTCAACCTTGCCCCAATGTACATGTCTATTCACACCCCTCTAGATGCCAAGTCAGCGTTGCCCCAATGGACATGTCTATTCACACCTCTCTAGATGCCGAGTTGACCTTGCCCCAATGGACATGTCTATTTGCACCCTTCTGAACTGTATAAATAGAGGATAGATGAAGCTCATTTGGACGCACACTCTTGGATGGTTTTGGTTTGGACACACACCCTTGGATGGTTTTTGTTTGAAATATCACAAAGAATTGCAAAGAAGTGAAGGACGAAGTCTGGAAGAAAGGGTTTCTTCTTGAAGCTAGGGTTTGAAGAAGATCTATCTTGGTTTGCCACTTGCAGTTGATATCTTGATGATGAATCTATTGGAAGGACAAAAGGTTTGCCTTGGCATCTAGAGGCAGAAATTTATGTGGTTATGGGTCTTTGGATATCTCATTTGATAAGATTCTATAGGAAGAGATTTTCTGGGTTTTCCCCTTGAAAGGGTTTTGCCTTGGCTTGGAGCATATATCTTGTGTTCTACTGTCTTCTGTGATCTTGATGTTTTATGGTAATTGCTTGATGAAGAAAGAAAACATAATAATAATAATTCTGACAGATTGACAAGTAATTATCATGTAATGGAAGTCTAAGATAAAATTAAAAAAAACCTCCCAATTTCCAACATGGTATCAGGGCAAGGTTTGGCGTTGGAGGCTTGAAGATCATTGTGTGGGCGTTCTTGTTATATAACCCACACTACATTCTGTGTTCTGGACTGAGATTCATATATCTTTGAGTTACGGTTCGATGATCCACAGAGAATACATTACAGTAATTTGGAAGCTAGCAAAACTCTTTAGCATCGATCTGAATTGCCCAATTATCTTGTATGGCATCGTTTTTGCATTCATCTACAGAAGCTCGACATCCTTTCCACAACACTATCACTTGTGACAATAGATACAAATTACGAAAGTGGAAGCTAGACTTTGTAAATATGGATACATATTTCTTTATATGGTTCACTATCAATCTGTGGCTTGGTCAAATCGCACTTTCTATGGCTCTCGCATGCATTTGATTTGTTCTGTAACACAGTGACATGTCAATGATGGTCATATATTGTTCCATGGCTCGTTGGCAACTCAAAGAAATTGTTCTGTAATAACTAATACACATCTACAGAGATGGTCCACATCTCTATTTTGCTATGTAATGAATATTACGTATGCCACATAAATATGAAAAATACTCGCGCATTTGTATATGATTATATGCTATTAGAGGTCCAAACAATAAAGAAATTCGACAGGGATCTGCTCGCATAGAGACATCAGTTGAATTCAGTATGCTCACTCTTGTAATGCTACTCTGGTTCGCTACGACATATAGAGGTTGCAATTTTCATTTGGCTTAGGATCAATGGCTCGCATCGTTTTACTGTGGCCAAGCGTCTTTAATTGACATTGAATTTGGTGTTGCAATCACTGTGACATCGTTGCTTGATATCAATCTATATATTCATATCAAATATTCTGAGAGTAACATCGCCACATTTTTGAGTAGCGTCAAATCCAAGGTTGCTTGGGAGTGGGAGTGGGGAGCGACATGTTCAAAAGCTCTCGGGTTGGGAGTGAATTTTATATAATATATATTTTTATATATTTTGATGCATAAATGTCAACAAAAACATGGAGAATGATGAATTAGTTATAAAAAGCATAAAAACATGGGTTAAACCATATAATATCAATCATCTAGTAGTTACAATTTGCATCAACCATAGGTCCACAAGCTACAAGTTTCCATTTATATAACATGTAAGGGTGCACATCAACAAAATAGCATTGAGTGCAATCCATCTCTGAACCGAAAATACATCAACAAACAAGATGGCCTTTAGCATCCAAAAAGATCATTTTACAACAAATACCTACATATCTTCAAAATCATTGCATATCTTGGGATCTTTGTCGTTAATACCACCCTCTAAGCATTAACATAAGATAGAAAAAAACATAGGATGTGAAGTCAAGATTTTGTTTGAGTGAAAACAATTTATGTTTGGAAAGTGTTTCTGATTTTTTTTTTTGCGAAAAACACTAGGGAGTGCGCTCTCAATGCGCTCTCCAAGGGAGCGCCCTTAGGGAGCAGATTCAGCGGGGGCGCTCCCCGCAACCTTGGTCAAATCATTATATTGGTCACACTTTATATTATAAAGATCGATGTTGGTTCAGTCTTCATGATTTGTATGTGCCCTGATTGGATAAGATCGAATATGCTCGATGAATCTAATGTCACAACTCGCACTTGTGGCATCACATCTATACTCTTCGGTTATCGTATACGATAACTGGTACGTACGGTAACATAAGACAACGAGATTGAATGTGAAAGACAACGACATGGTCTGATCATGATGACAAGCGGATGATGGAGTATGAAGTGTTATGGAAGTTAAACTATACATTATAAAAGAAAATTTCATCACAAAACCGATCTAAGTTTGGAATGTCATATTCGCATGGCTTGAGACTGTCGTGAAAAAAACGATAACAATATTGTATCGATGGTTGTTGGACAACAAGGGTGACTTGTTGAGATCTCACAATGAAAGCGACAAATTGTGGTCTTGGACAAAATGTTCAAAAAGTCTCTTTGCAAGAAGTTCCTTGTAATTATGGAGGACAAAGGTATGTAATCTTTGCACAAGATGTATGTGTAATTTTTATCTGCTTATGGAAACAATCATTAGAAAGGGTCGATAAAGTAATTAGGGTTTTGTATCTAGGGTTTGTAGATTTTCCAAGTTTTTTATATCTAAGGTTTGTAAACCCTAGATGGGACTTGGATTGGAAAACCCTAGAAAGATGAAAAACCCTAACCCTATTTGTGTTTATTCCCTCTATAAAAATCCTAACCATTGAAATAAAAACATCTAGGGTTTGCAGATAATCTGGGGTATATGGTAAACCCTAACGAGGGTTGAATTAGATGAACCCTAGGTTGTGACATCAATACCCTATGATTGATGTTTCCTCTGAAAGTAAAAAAATCTTATGAGGGATAAGATTAAGGAACTTAGCGTTTGTATTTAAAAACCCTAGGAGTTCACCCTCTGAGATACCATAGAAACCCTAGATTGAAGGATTTGACATCATGCTCTTGTATTTGTATATTGTGCTTGGTTGTACTTGCTAGTGAACATTGCAGGTACATAATACGGGAAGCAAGACGAGAAGGGTGGAAATACAAAGTAGTTCTTGTGCTTATTAATTGTTGATAGGTGGTTGTCATTGAGGTCAACCCAAACAACACCAGGAGCTACCCCGATCTTCCATGGCAATTCATGGAATCTTGTGTCAAGATCCTTCTAGATAGATTCTCTGCGACGAGATGTTTCCGTTGATATGTGGTACACCTCGTGGTTCCTCCTCGTTTGAGAGAAAATTGAGGTTGAAGTTGAAGACCCAGTTTTGTGGGCAAAAACCCCAGGGGGTAGAGACATGATATCTTTTTTACCAACGGTTGTCAATATATGACAGAAAACCCTAGGAGTTCACCCTCTGAGATACCATAGAAACCCTAGATTGAAGGATTTGACATCATGCTCTTGTATTTGTATATTGTGCTTGGTTGTACTTGCTAGTGAACATTGCAGGTACATAATAAGGGAAGCAAGACGAGAAGGGTGGTAATACAAAGCAGTTCTTGTGCTTATTAATTGTTGATAGGTGGTTGTCATTGAGGTCAACCCAAACAACACTAGGAGCTACCCCGATCTTCCATGGCAATTCATGGAATCTTGTGTCAAGATCCTTCTAGATAGATTCTCTGTGACGAGATGTTTCCGTTGATATGTGGTACGCCTCGTGGTTCCTCCTCGTTTGAGAGAAAATTGAGGTTGAAGTTGAAGACCCAGCTTTGTGGGCTAAAACCCCAGGGGGTAGAGACATGATATCTTTTTTATCAACGGTTGTCAATATATGACAGAAAACCCTAGGAGTTCACCCTCTGAGATACCATAGAAACCCTAGATTGAAGGATTTGACATCATGCTCTTGTATTTGTATATTGTGCTTGGTTGTACTTGCTAGTGAACATTGCAGGTACATAATAAGGGAAGCAAGACGAGAAGGGTGGAAATACAAAGCAGTTCTTGTGCTTATTAATTGTTGATAGGTGGTTGTCATTGAGGTCAACCCAAACAACACCAGGAGCTACCCCGATCTTCCATGGCAATTCATGGAATCTTGTGTCAAGATCCTTCTAGATAGATTCTCTGCGACTAGATGTTTCCGTTGATATGTGGTACGCCTCGTGGTTCCTCCTCGTTTGAGAGAAAATTGAGGTTGAAGTTGAAGACCCAGTTTTGTGGGCTAAAACCCCAGGTAGAGACATGATATCTTTTTTACCAACGGTTGTCAATATATGACAGAAATTCTCACCGTAATCTCACCACGTATAAGTTGAATAACTTCAAGATCCAAAGGTAGTAAACCAATCATTGACTTCACACTCAAGTTGCATCATATGCACTAAGCCAAGCATTGGTTTTATTGCTATTAAAATCAAATTTAAGGCTTCTATTTAGAGTTATTAAGGATATGTCACTAATAAGAAATAATTTAAGTCAATAAATGTTAATAAAAATATTAAGAGGAATATTCAAGTGATCCGCTTACCTTCGAATAAAAAGATACATATTTTAAAATATTTAACATTCTAAATATATATTATGAATTACTCCTCCAACGTGCATTAAGAACCCCCACCTTAACACCCAACAATCAACTTTTGAAGCCCTACTCTTCTTATCCTAAACGGTCACCGATCACTAAAAAACTACTCTCTATCTCACAAATGAATGGAAGTGCTTAACGTCTAATAAAAGGAGGAGGTCTCCTCTGAAATTCGGGCTTCATTGAAGATTAGTTATAGAGATCTGTGGCAGTGCGAGGAAGGTTTTTATATCGCTGTTTGAATAATGTTTTATGCTGACCTGAACTATTGTATGCCTTGACCGAGACTTGTAGAATCTCCTTTTAAGGCATCGTATGCTACAACATTTCTGGAGTAGGAGCATCGAAGTTGTTTAAAGGCCAGTGAAGGCCTAAACTGTGTTGACTTTACCTAATGATCATGGACCGAGCTCTTATCTAGATGAACCAAGACCTGTATGGTTTTTAAAAGACCTCTGTAGGCAGCGAGGTGTTTGGAAGGCTACCCAAGCTCTCAATCAATACATGAAGACCTAACCGTAGGCTGTAACATTCATTCTAGGGCAGCGAATGACATTTTAAGGAAACTTTTGTGACGCTTGAATGATGTTTGGTGCGAAAATTTTGGAAAGAATCAATCAACAAGCAGTGAGGAGCTAGCATCAGTTGGAAGGCCATTCGAGCTCTTAAAAGTATCATCCACAAGCTTGATTCAAGTGCGAGGTATGTAGAAGGTTTAATCAAGACATAAAGTTGTGAGTATTCTTGAGGTTTGAGGTGTTAACAAGTGTATTGTTTAGTCTTCTTTAAGGTCTTGTTCAATAAGGCTAGGGCATTGTATTCTAGGTCTGTTGTATAGGTCTTGTTGTAATTAGGATTGTGGTATAAATTCTTGTGCCATATTCTTGTTGCATGTGTATTAAATCTTGTGGGGATATGCATTAGGACAATTGTGTACATAAGCATATGTTTCTAAGGCTCTTAGTGCATTCCACTTCAGTGAGTAGTTTATGTTGTCTAGTTGTGTGTGTGTGTCATACATTTATGATAAGTTTGTCACACACCTTGCATTAAAATCTGTCATACAGCTTGCATTAAAGTCTGTCGCGCATACCCTGCATTAAAGACTGCCACATAATTATGTCAAGATCTATCACATTGATTAGGGTCTGCATAAAATGTTTAATTAAAGGTTATTAGAACTCTTGTATATTTTTCACGATTTGTGGTAAGTTCTAGGTAGAATTGAAAGCAATTCATTAGATCTGTCCTAGTCAACAGTTTTGTCCAATATTATATTGTTGATAGTAATTGAACAAGCCAAGAACAAAACGAAAATAAGCAATTCAGGTAAGTTTTGAATCATTCAATTTGTACATTCATTATTTTATACTCACACGTGACTTGCAGGAAAGGTAAGTGAAGGGTACTTTGTTTTGCTTTGGGATTGGGTTGTGTTTGGGGAATTTGCATGCAGGTAGAAGAAGATTCAAGGACAAAACCAAGCAAGCATTCAAGAGTTTGAAGTATCAAATCAATATCTCTTAAAGGAAGCATTGCAACAAGACATTCTTTGAAGACATAACAACCATCATCAATTGTTGTCTATATATTGTGAAGCATTGTCAAAGTCAAAAGTCAAATAATTGTAACTAGGGGGGCATTATCTGTAGTACAAGAGCACATTTTGTAAAAAGAGTCAAATTGCCTAGAGTTGAAAAGGCATTATTTGGGAGAGTCTATTCTATTGTCAAGTTTGTTGGAAGAGAGGAAGGTTTGTCTTGGCATCTACAGGCAAGCGATTTTTGTGGTTATGGGTCTTGGATATCTCATTTGATCTGATACTATAAGAAGAGGTTTTCTGGGTTTTCCCCGTGGAGCCTATATCTTATGTTCTATTGTCTTCCGTGATCTTCATGTTTTATGGTAATTGCTTGACGAAGAAAGAAAACATAATAATAATAATGCTGACAGATTCACAAGTAAGTATCATGTAATGAAAATCTAAGATAAAATTAAAAAGCTTCCAGATTTCCAACATTTTGGACCTTATTCATTCAATTGTTTGTGGTCCTTTGTCTAAGTGTCTCTCAGTGGGTACAATTATTATGTCACCTTCATAGATGATCATTAGATGAGGACTTGGATTTTTTTCATAAAAAAGAACGTTGCAGTCTTCTCGAAATTTCTGGAGTACAAGGCCTTGGTTGAGAAGCAGACTAGCAAGAAAATCAAAGCATTGAGGTCTAATAACGAGTGGGAGTACACCTCAAACACATTCAAGGAGTTGTGTGCCAAGGAGGGCATCAGGTGGGAGCCACACCATATAATCCTCAACAAAAGGGGGTGGCATAGCGCAAGAGTAGGGACATAGTTGGAGCGGCCAAAGCCATGTTGCATGGCTAGGGGATGCCCAAGTATCTTTGGGTTGTGGCATGTAATACAATAGTTTTCTTGCAGAATTGGAGCCCACACAGAGTGTTGGCTTGAGTTACACCAAAGGGTTTTACCGAGAAGAAACCAAATGTATCACATTTTCGGGTATTTGGTATCCTGGTGTTGCATGGCTAGGAGATGCCCAAGTATCTTTGGGTTGTGGCATGTAATACAATAGTTTTCTTGCAGAATTGGAGCCCACATAGAGTGTTGGCTTGAGTTACACCAAAGGGTTTTACCGAGAAGAAACCAAATGTATCACATTTTTGGGTATTTGGTATCGTGGTGTATTGCCATGTACTAAAGGAGAAAAGGAAGTAGTTGGAGCCCATAATAGAGCAAGGCATCTTTGTGGGTTACAACGAGACATCCAAAACATACACCTATATATCAAACATACACCTATATATCAATACTTAGGAAAATAGTAATCAAGAGAGATGTGAAGTTTGAGGAGGAAAGTGGTTTGAAGAAGTCCATAGAGCATGAGTTGATTATAGTGTAGGGGGAGGAGCAACAAGCTCCCAATCAGGAGGCTTATGCATCACCTTAGACTACAGTTGTACATGTTGATGGGAAGGCCAAACAACATGAGGATGAGAGACACAAAATTGGAGGAGAGAGTGGAGTCCATTGAAGCAGTGCCTCCTAGCCAGTGTTTTAAAAACCAGCCGGTTTGAACTGGTAACCGGTCATATTGGCTGGTTCACTAGCCCACCGGGTCAAACTGGCAGAAACCCCTGTTTGACCCCTCCCTTCACTAAAAAATTAGAAAAACTGGTCTTAACCTGCCGGTTTAGGATGGAACTGCCGGTTTATGGTCAAACCGGCCGGTTTATTGCCAGGGCAACCATAAACCCCATAGAATGCATTTTTTTGAGTTTTGAAGCTTTTTTGAGGGAAATTTGGGGTTGTTTTCCTCCAAATATATCCCCTCCAAGAAAAACATGCCTACCCTCTCATTTTATTGACACATCTCAACCCTAGCAATGTTGGCAGTTAATGGTAATGTTAAATTCTTAAAGGATGAAAATGAAAATTAAAGGAAATGTCATAGATGAAAATGAAAATTAAAGGAAATGTCACTTTTACTTAAATTTTTAACAGTACCATGAAATGACTCAGGATGTTTGAGAGTGGTTTCGACCTCATTGGATTTCATATGGAGAAACTAGAATTTTAGATTTCATTCAAAATTCAACAAACTTAATGGTTTTCAAGATTTCATAGTTTGGGGGTTTGCAATGTTTCCATTTGATTCTATCATGCATGAGGGTATGAGATTGGCATTTGATCAAGAGCATGAAGCCCTTTAAGAACCTTGATGTTGGTGGCATTGATTGTTGAACTTTATTGATGTTGGCGGTATTGATTGCTGAACTCCTCTACCATGTCCTTAACAAGAATTCACTCTTCACTCAAAGGAAAACAATTGCTTAGGCATGCTAATGTTTTTCTACCACATTATAAGGTTGACGAGATGAACCGTTCACTCAAACCAAAATCATTGGTTAGGCATGTTAAACCTTTTCAATTTCTATCATGTTATAAGGTTGAGCAATCCAAGTCTAAAGACTTTGAGCTAGATGATGTTTATGTATCTCTTGTTGATGATGTTTATGTATTTCAAGTAGCATTGAATCAATGATGAGTTTCATGAGTGACCATTTTGATCAATGATTTGTAGTTTTGATGTCTATTTTTGCTACTACTACTAAAGTTGTAGAGTAGTTTTAGGAGTCCTCAAACTCTGAGCCATATTATTTATGTAGCTCATGTTGATGATCTCTTGTCTAGTAGTTGTGATGAGTTTGATCATGATGAGGAGTGATCATGTTGTTGATCACTGATATGTAGACTTGTAGTAGGTCATTGACCCCATATCTTAGAGCATTGTTTTCGGACTCTAGAGGCCATTTAGAGCCTCATTCATTATGTATTTTGTTGCGGATATGTATTTTACTCGATGCCATTTTTATATATTCACCTTTACATGGTATATAGATGAGCAAACCTTGCATATTTTGTTTCTATTGGCTTGGAATCATGTTTTTAAATCTTAAAAATAGTTTTTTTCATTAAAAATTAATTATTTAATGTATTTTTTAAAAACGGTTCATTTAGACTTGACTAGTCCCGGTTCGAAACCTAGTTCATTAGGTGGACTGGTCCGGTCACCGGTTCCGATTTTTAAAACATTGCTCCCAGCACAGGGAGAAGAAGAGCGAGATGGACAAAACAATTGATCTAGGAGGCACAAGAGAAAGTAGGTGCTCCTAGTACATCAATTCGAAAGAGCAAACAACCACATAGGTACATAGGATATATGGCACTTATGCCAAAGTTGTTGGATGCCGAGCCTTCAGTCACCAGGGGGTAGCCACTTAACAAGTGTGGAGAGATGCCATGGTGGAGGAATATGCCTCCATGAAGAATGATGTTTGGGAGGTGGTGCTGAGGTCAGAGGGAAATTTTGTGGTGGGCTCTTGCTAGGTTTATAAGATCAAGCATGGGGCTGATGGGAGCATCGAGAAATATGAGGCAAGATTTGTGGTGAAGGGGTTCTCTTAGGTAGAGGGGATTGACTATGACAATACATTTGCCCCATTGGCCAGATATTCGTCTGTCAGGACTATTACAACCATTGCAACTTAGATGGGGTGGACAATCAACCAGATTGATGTTAAAATAACATTCCTCAATAGGGTTGTTGAGGAGGAGATTTATATTGAGTAGCGGAGGGATTTGAGACATGTAGCAGGAAGACTCATTCCTGCAGACTCAAGAGACCCTTGTATGGGCTCAAACAAGCTCCATGGGCATGGTATGCTCAGATTGACAGTTAACTTTAGGGAGTGAGCTTCACCGTGAGTGAAAGGAACCCCAACCTCTACAACATTGTTGTTGGAGGTGAGCCGCTTATTCTAGTGTTATATGTGGACGGTTTGATTTTGATAGGCGCAAATAAGCTCATCTAGGAGTGCAAAAGATATCTTGCAGGTGAGTTTGAGATGAAGGATATGGGGTTGATGCACTATTTCCTTGGGCTGACAGTGTGACAAGGTGATGGGGAGATCTTCTTGGGGCAAGGCAAGTATGCCCTAAAGATTTTGAGGAGATTGCACATGTAGGATTGTAGGTCTATGACCAAGCCTCTAGTCACAAATTGGAGGAAGGTGGATATATCTAGATTGGAGTGAGTAGATCCTTCACTTTATTGGTAGTGAATAGGGCCGCTTATGTATTTGATAAACACGAGGCCAAACATATGTTTTGTAGTTAACTCTTAGTGAGTTTATGGTCGAGCCTACTAGAGTGTAATGGGTTACTCCCAAGTACGCATTGAGATATCCTAGGGGGACAATAGAGTATGGATTGTGGTATCAACAAATTGATGGGGTGAGGCTCGAGGGCTTCACTGATGCAGATTGGGCAGGGAGCTCCACAGACAGATAGAGCACATTGAGATGCACTTTTAGTGTTGGATCAATAGTTGTTTCTTGCTTCAGCTGGAAGCAAAGATCAATTGCATTGAGCTTAGTTGAGGTTGGGTACATGACTACGTGCTTGGTAGGGTGCAAAGCTATCTGGTTGAGGAAGCTTCTCATGGGCTTGTTTGGATAAGAGCTAGAGCCCACCATGATCCACTTTGACATATCTTATGATCACATCAGGGATATTGTTCAAAGAGGTATAGTTACACTCCAGTTGTACCAACGAAGGAGCAGAGATTCTGACCAAGTCTTTGCCAGGGAGCATATTTGTTTATCTCAAAGAGAAGATTGGTGTAGTGCATAACACCTTCCTCTCTAAGAGGGTGTGTTGATTGGAGTAGAGTAGTAAGGGTTTTGCATGCCTAAGGTGCCAAGGCTAGCAGAGGGGTCCACACGACAAGCACTTAAGAAGAATATTAATTTATTTAACTATTTCCTAAAGTTGGACTTAGGTTAAATTTAAAATCCTGAAGTAAACTTATGATTTAATCTCAACACTTCATCAAGATCTAATCTTAGGCATTCAGAGTGGAGGAGGGGCTTCGGTCGAAATTATGAGAGGAGATAGAGTCAGGAAGTGGCCAATTCGAAGAGCAAAATATGTCTGATTGGCTCGACAAAAGAAGTTAGGGTTTTTAGTAGTCAATGATTAGATTAATGATTGAGGGGCAGAAAGCAAGGTACCGAGTAGCTTCAACCCATCTCAGAACCAGCACGGCTGTACAACAAGCTACAATATGCAGGGGAAGGTTGATTTGTGCAGCTGTACAATGCGCAAAGAGGCCGAACTGTGTGGCCGTACGATAGCACGAGTGCATCGGGGTTGTATTGAATCAGTTTCTGAGTTGGATTTGCTATAGAAGGGAAGTATTCCTGTGCTGTATAAATTTCAGGAGTCTATCATTTGCTGAGTTAATTTAAAACACACATAGTCTGCAAGTTTTCCCTGGAGTTGGGGTTTCTTGGGTGTATCTTATGTTCTGTGTTGAATGTGTTTGTCTTCTAATTTATTTCAGCTATGCATTCTAAGTTAGAAAACTTAGTGTATTTGTAATTTATGTTTCCAGAACAGCTGTTGTTTATATTTTTTGTTTTACACTTAGAAAATTATGAATCAGTTACTGGGTTTTAAGGAAATATAACACATTTCAGTGGATGAGAATTTGGGAAAAAACATTGCCTTTGTGATAGACTCACGATTCAATTCATCACAATCCAAATCAATTTTAAGGATAGCTAAAGTGCAGGAAATCCTGTCGATACCAGGGAACAGGAAAAGTAATTAAGAAATAAAGATCCAATTTTTACAGGTAACAACAGAGGTAACAACAGGAAGGAATGATTTCATCAAGTAGGTATGATGATGAACAAAACATACGATCCCCAAATTGATGATATTGAATATTTAGAAGCGTATTTATGGAAATATTTTGTGGATATGCAAAACATAAGGGCTCTTATGTTGCACTAAGTATAATACTATTTTTTATGCATTGAATTAATTTTCCCAATTTTGTGTTGATATCGGCTTCTCTTAATAATGGGCACTTTAGCGGGTGTAATTGATATTTGACAGTTTAATCATTGATAGAACAATCAAAAAACATTTTTCTGTTATCTAGCCATGGTACAGAACAAGATAGAACCAGATCAAAATGATCCAAAAGGCATGTCAGGTAGGTGATTAACTTGAAGTATGATCTGGATGACTTAAACATGTGATTATTCCTAGAAGAAAGGTAAGTGAATGTGATTTATAACCAAGTTCAGTGAATTCTATTAGTTTAGCTGCAAAGTTGGATAAACGACACATGCCTTAATTTTGGAAGCAGACGAGAATTATATGATGAATCATCATTAATATGTTTGTGTTAAAAAATAAAAATATTTGAGTGCAGTCAAGTTCAGACAAAGCCGACTTTGTTATTCTATTAGCTTAGCTGCAAAGTTGGATAAAGGACATATGCCTTAATTTTGGAAGCAGAGGAGAATTATATGATGAATTGTCATTAATATGTTTGTGTTTAAAAATAAAAATATTTGAGTGCGGTCAAGTTCGGACAAAGCCAACTTTGTTACATGAGATGGGAAAATTGATAGTCAGACGGAAGTCATTTTGGAGAGATGTACAATAACATTAGACATCCAAAACAATCACATAATATCTCAAATGAAACTATGTACTAGGAGAATGTGGATTGTGGGAAAATGAAGCTTGTGTGCAATGGTTTTCTTAATGTCTTCCATTTGTCGAATGGGTCGCCAGAGTAAATCGTTTGTCTGGCACATGGATGGTATACCATAAGATGAAAAGCTGTCATGGAGGGGCCCTCTTCACCGTTTGCAGCTTTGCAAAGAAAAACAAGTCCTTGTTTTCTACTATGAATTACGATCAAAGATTTATAGGATTTGTTTTTATTGAAGCACACGGTAAAATACTCGCAGGGATAATTCTGGCTGTAAGTGTATAAAATGGTTTCTCAAATTCCATTTTTTGTTGAATTGGTTGAAGTTTGAATGTAGGCACAAGAAGCAGAAGGAGGAGGACATTATTGTATGTGTATGCAAATATGTACCTGATGATCCAGAGAGTCTGTGTGGAGAAAGGTGCCTAAATTTATTGACAAGTACAGAGTGCACACCTGAGTATTGCCCTTGTGGAGATCGCTGCAAAAACCAGGTCAGTCATATTTATATTTTAATGAGTAGATTCTATGTTTGGCAATATTTCTTGTTGGTACTGCTCAAATTGCTTCTGAAAATGAGCAACCTAGTTGCTATTTCATATTGGAAATTTTCTTTCACAAGAGTATGCTTACTTTAGTGCAGCCAATTATGGAAGGTTTTGGCAGGTGTTGTAGATATTGGCTGCTTGCTGTGAGTTATTCAAAGGCACATAAATTTTTTCGATTAGAATCAGTATATAAATGAAATTGTTGAGAAGATATGATGTTTTAAACTTTAAAGCATTCTAGGTATTAGGAACTAGATAGATAGTCATTGGACCCTTGCTGTGCTACTACCTATTTTATGCTTTGGCCTGTGCAATTACAAGTCAGTGATAGTAGTGCTGAATGTATGGAAGCAATTTAACTTTTCTTGTGTAGTTGATTATGATTTATATCTTATCTTAGTATTTTTGATTTCTCAAAGTCCTGTTTATACAGCGATTTCAGCGATGTGAATATGTAAAGACAAAATTATTCAAGACAGGCGGACGTGGATGGGGTCTTCTCGCAGACCAAGATATCAAGGTAAAATAATTATACAAAATGACGCAAATCTGATTTGACTTGGTTTATCCGCTGATAGTGTGTATGTAATCGTAATACTTTTCCATGTGCAACTTGTCTATTAGAATTGTAGAAATCTAGTAATACATGTAAGTTGCTGATATAAGGTGATCTCTATGCGTATGTGCCTTTCCTTTTTGTCCAAAAGGGGAATAAATTCTTTCCTTTGAATTTATCTTTTGCCATTAATTAATAAAATTATTTGTGCATGGTGATATTCAAATCAGTTTCTTTATATAATTTATTTTTGTTGGAGATGCTTACCATTTAAAATTTCTGCTGATTTGTTCATCACATTCTTCCGTGGATTTGTCTGCATTAGAAAAATAGAAAATGGACAGCAAGTAAACATCAAAAGACTTGTACCGTGGTCTCAATTTTGTTTAGTGCACTATTCTTGGTTTTTTTAGTGTCTTGCTCTATGTTCATGCTATCCATTTTTCTTTGATACTTCGATACTTGAATTTTGTTGGCAATATTTTTAATTATCAATTTTGCTGTAGCAAGCGTTGTTGTGTTGCAAGCGAGTTCAGTTTTGTAACGAACAAAGTTTGTATACTCAGAGGAATGCTCTGATACCAATGTAATGAATAAAGCTCATATACATTGGTATCAGAGCATTTCTCTGAGTATACGAACTTTCTTTGTTATATTGGTATCAGAGCCAGTTGGCTGATCACCAGGCCTTTGGCCATCAACCCTTTGGTTCATTGCTGTTGGAATTCAGAATTTTAGCCACAAGAAGCTTTTTGTTATGAAACCAGCTTCAGGGTTAACGTCAGGCTAAGCTACCAGGATACGGATTCGGATACGGATCCGCCAATTTTTTGAAAAGCCAGGATCCGGAAACGGCAGCAAGTAAAAGCAAATATAAAATATTTTATAATTTTAATTAAAATTATAAAATATAAAATTAAAACATAATTTTCAATATGTAATTTTTTATACAATAAATAATTATATATAAGTAATTCCTAAGGTATCATTATAAATATTAATTAAATTTATATAAAAATAAAAAAACATATGTGAATTTTTAAATATATAACTTCAATATAATACTTTAAAAATAATTATTAAGTTAATCATAATATAATTAATGCATCATTTATAAATATTTAAACATTAATTATTAGTTATAATTATTTATATTAAGCAAATTATTAAACTTATTTTAGAAAAACTATTTTTAAACTTGAAAATAAACTTTAAAATTTATTAAAATATAAACTTACTTTTTAAACCTTTAATAAAATATCTTCTTAATAAATACGAGTAGATTATAATCTTGACGTCACATGTATTAAAGTTTATAATATGTATTTGTATTAAATAATATAAAGTTTATAAGATATCTTTGTATTAAGTTTAGAATATATATTTGTATTAAATAATATAAAGTTTATAATATGTATTTGTATTAAATAATATAAAGTTTATAATATACCTTTGTATTAAAGTTTACAATACGGTCAACATAAAAATAATAAGTTGTAGCCCGCCAAATCCCTCTCGGACTTCATATCCGCTTGTTCTTACCATTATAACTTCATTCACTTGAATTAAAGTTTGTAGTATATTATATTAAAAATAATACATTTCAATGTAAAAATAACAATTTTTATGACGTCCAACAACTTAAGTTTATTTTTGCCTTGGGATTTTTAATCCATTTCTTAACATTCGAAATTGACTTGCATTGATATTTCTGTTTAGAAATTTTGTGCTGAATTACAGTTTTTTACCCACTGAGAGAAATTTTTGTCGATATACGGTATTTACACACGGAGAGGAGACAGGCGGATCTATACGGATCCGGATCCGGATCCGTCTCTGATCCGGGGATCCGCGGATCCAGCCATCAGGCTTGACGGATCCGGTAACATAGACGTCAGGCCATTGGCCCAAATATATATATATATATTATTGAAAAAAGAAGTAAAAAAATATTATTGCACAAAAAAAGTTAAAAAAAAATTGGGAAAAAAGAATTATAAAAAAAGGAAATATAAAAAAAAGAAAAGACAAGACGACAAAAAAATAAATATTAGAGAAAACCCAAGTGCTGACATTAAAAAAAACTATTAAGAAGCTATATAAAAAAAATTGATTATATATAAAAATAAATTAAAATTGAAACTGTTCCTGCGGCCGTCTGCAGATGCCGAGCCCCTCATGTAATGGCTCTTGGGCTATATTTTAAGCCAGAGCCCTCATTCATTGTAATCATCATTCATTCATTAAAAAAATATATATACATATTTATGTCCGTCAATTAAATGAACTTGTATGAACTGTATGGTACATGGTACACCTAGTTTGTGATCATTCTAGGTACTTCGTTTGAAAAACATATCCCAGGAAAAGGCATAATGATCAAAATGAGCAAATTTACTTGGATTTTTCCTTAATTGTTGTGTCTGTCAGATATGCAACTAGTTACTGTCAATGTTGAAAAAATCAAGCTTTGGAGTAACTTCGTGGACAAATTGTAATATTGGGAAAACATAGGAAAGAATTGGAATGTGTGCAAAAAAATCAGCAAGCAGTGGTAATAAATTGGAAAAAATCGGCCAGGGAAAAGTTTAAAAATCATTGCTTTCTCAAATATTTTTCTATCCTGGTTACTATAGTTGTGCTCAACAAATCATGGTTCTTCAGGAAAGTTGGTCATGTTTTCCATCTTGTGATTAGTACCTGCTTTTGTTTTGTATATTGTGTTTGAAAAGGGTTCAATATCTATGGTGATTCATTCCATTTAGGTCTGGGATTGGAAATATATACAGGCTCTTGCCTAGCTTAATTGCTTCATATGGAGTACATGACAATTTCTATATAGGATGTTGTCTTTTGGGTATAATATATTGGGCGATTTACAGAATATTTCTCATCTTGGATTTGTACTAGACTGGCCAGTTTGTTATTGAATACTGTGGGGAAGTGATTTCTAGAGAAGAGGCCAGGAGACGATCTCAGGCTTATGAAGCTGCAGGTGATGTTTTGAAACAATCTATAAATTTTAATATAAAATAGCATGGGGTTAGGGCTTTTGCATATATGTTCTCAAGAGAATGGTTATGTTGTTGAACATGTTTGGCAGGGTTGAAAGATGCATTTATCATATCTCTTAATAAGTCTGAATTAATTGATGCCACCAGAAAAGGTAGCATTGCTCGATTCATTAACCATTCGTGGTAAGTACTTCTATTTGTAAGCAAGCTTATCAATCTTATTCTGCTCAGTGATTAGGACTTCACATTAGAATGGTGTGTAGGAGGAAGATTTTCATACAAAGTCTCTGCAGTTTCATGTGTTGTCTGTCTGCTAGAAAAAAGGCTAACTGTTTAATGCATTCCCTTCTCTGATTTTCTGATGTAATCATATCTATTATCTAATTCCTATTCACTGCTACATAAATACAGTGAACCAAATTGTGAAACTCGAAAGTGGACAGTCCTTGGAGAAGGTCGGGTTGGAATTTTTGCAAAGCGGGACATCCCTTGTGGTACAGAGTTATCATATGATTATAAGTTTGAGTGGTATGGTGGTGCCAAGGTTCGATGTCTATGTGGAGCACCATCTTGTTTTGGATTTCTTGGGGCAAAGTCTCGTGGTTTTCAGGTAAGCTGCTGGGGTATAAATGGTTCAGTGTAAAATCTCTCTTAATATTTGAGTCATCTCATTGGTGAGGATTACAGGAAGGGTAGCTGAAAGATACCATCAAATATGGTGTCTTGTTGGCAATGGTCATTTACTTTTGTTGTTATCAATGGAGATTGTAGGGAAGGCTCTTTAAAAATGGCAAATGTGATGTGCGCGGGGTTGGCCTTCATTTTTTTTCCTATTATTTGTTTTTGTATTTTCATTCTTTGGTCTTTGGATATTACGTTTGTTTGCTAGTGCATGGTAATACTTTGCATCTTGATTTCATTTTTGCTGTATATTCTTCCGGAAGGCCCTTTTTGTGCCAGTGGTAATGTCCTAATTTTACCAGTCGATTACTTCTGAGTGGTCATTTTCATGGGCCTTGCTGTCAGTTTCAGCTGTAACTAATCCACTTGAAGTGGTTACTTTTTGTTGGTCATATATGTCACATCTTAAATTATGTTTGCTTCCAATCAATGTATTGAGATTTGAAACAGATCAGTTACCGAACTGGCTGATCAGAAAAATGGGAACCTGATGAGAAGAAGACTGGAACCAGTTAAAAACCAGGAAAAAATTGGTTGACCAAAAAATACATAAAATGTTAAAGTTTTAAATAAAAGATATATTCAAACACAAATGTTCAAAGTCTTCTCATGTATATAGAAAGTAAGGATAGATATGATCAAAATAGCAGAGTTTATGTTTAGGTCTAGGGTTCAGGTTTTAATTTTAATTTATTTTTTGATATTTGTCTTTTAAGTGGGATCTACGCTTTTCTTATGGCATAATACTGAACTGGTCAATTCAAGCCAAAATTGAGCAGAACTGGCCATTTCTGGTCTGTGACTCGAAAACCTCCTGTTCCAGTCTGACTTGTCGGTTCTGATAATGCTGCTTTGAAGCTCTTCTCCTAATTATAATTATCTATGTTGAATTTTGTTCCTTTCCTTCAACTACATTGTTATGACTTGTTAAAAATGTGAAACTTCATTACTTGTTTTGTTGAGTCCTTCATTAGTTTATGTAATATGATGCCAGGCATTTGGCATTCTACTTGGAGATGAACTTTCTCCCATGCTTGGAAGATCAATTAAACAAAACTAGTTATCTAGTACCTAGATTGTCTGTGCTGGTGGCTGCTGGAAATTATCTCTATACTGCACTATTTTGTGGTTGATCATAAGAATAATTCTTTCTTCTCTTGTTTGGCACAGTGTTTTCTCACATTTTAGTTATTGTTCCGTCTCTTAGAAATCCAGATCGGTAACTTATGTTTCATGAATATTGCAGAATGATGCTTATCTATGGGAAGACAATGATGAAAGGTATGCAGTACGCACCACTACACCTTCTTGTAAAAGCTATTGTCTACAATATGCCTTTGGACAATTATTGTCAAATGGTAAACAGGGAGTTAGCAGTTAGTATGTGTGTATTTATTAAATAATGTATTCAATTTGGATTTCTAGGAGTTTATAGAATCTGAGATTAGAAGATCTGAAAACACAAATTCTTTGGTTTAATCAGAAGGTCCTAAGTGTTCGAAATTTAGGATCATATCTTATTTAAATAGTTTAGTAAGTCAGCTATAATGTGCCCGCAATCAGTAAATCTTTTATATGCAGTTGCCATTTTGATTTTGCTTGGGAAATTTATAGCTTTCATGGTTAGAAATATACCAGCATCTTCTTGAAAAATGAGTGGTTTGTAAAATGTAGCAGTCCTAGGTGACTGATGTCCTTATGATCTAACAAGTAAATCGCTGAATTAATTAACACAAATTATTTTCGGACCATAACATTAATCACTCAATAGGTGGAACAGTAAATAGCAGAAGCATAAGTCAATTTCACACTTACACAGGTAATTTCCAGTGTTCCTCAGGGATGCGTCCCCCAAAGCGGGGGGTCACTCTCCCCATATTTCCCACACACCTGGGATTGGGGGTTTCATGGGGAAGCATTTCCCCATGTGCCCTTTTGGGGAAACATGGGGTGCTTATGGGCATCCCCTCTCATAAAGACCTAGGTGCCCCCCCTGAATTTTTCTTGAAAACAGTTATTTATGAGGTGCTTATGGGCATCCCCTCTCAAAAAGGCCCAGGTGTACCCCCAAGAATTTTGCTTGAAAACAAAAATTTACGAGTAAGGAAGCCTGATACTCAACCCTAGGGCCTCACTAATGCTATGTAATTAATGGTAATGTTAAAATTTCAAAGTAAAAGGATGAAAATGAAAGACATTAACTCAGGATGTTTGAAAGTGGTGCTGAGCTTATGGGATTTCATATGGAGGAAGTAGAATTTCAGATCAAACTCAAAATCCTGCATAAGTTTTCAGGATTTTCGAAATGTGGGGATTGCAATGTTTCCATTGGATTCTATCATGTATGAGGGCGTGGAACTAACATTTAATCTAGAATACCAAACCCTCTATGTACCTCACTGTTGGTGGCGTTGATTATTGAACTCCTCAGTCAGGACTCTAGTAATATTGTACCTATCACTCAAACAAAATCTCTATTTGATGTGATTTGTACGTATTTGTTGTAGCATGATTTTTTTGGATGATAGAGGCCTTTTGGAGTCTCTTTGTTGATGTATTTTTGGTTCAAATATGCATTGCACTTCGTGCTATTTTTGTTACATGCACTTCAATACTTTTTATTTTTTCAAAGTTTGAATATTTATCTACTTCACTGTTTTTTTTTTTCATTTTTTATTTTACCTGTTCCCAGTTTTGGGGTCGACAGATTTGATCACCAATCTGGTTCTAGTAACATTGGTTCATTGTCCATTGTTAATTTTTAGTTTTAACTTTTCGGACTTGACTCTAGATATTGATGACCTTAGACCAAGTCTTGACTCTTTCACTCGTCACTTTTCACTATTATTCAGTTTGAGTGATTTCAATTTACTATTCCAGTCTTCAGACTTTTATGTCTACTATTTTGCTTAGTACTAATTGGATTTTAGAATAATGAATGATGAATTTAAATCAATGTATGCATTATTTTACTATTTCAATTTCATTGAATCATTAATTATGTATGAATCAATGTATTGCATTACACACACACACATACATGTACATACTTACACACCCAGACGTTCCCCCGTCCCTCATGAATTTCCATAAATTTTGAGGGTGCTCCCACGTCCCCCTTTTGTGTATCCCTATTCCCATGTCCCGCCATCCCGAAAACTTGGTAATTTCTCCTTCAATGCCAGATTTTCATTCCTTATTCAAAGCTTACATGGAAACTTCCACTGTATATCAAACTGACATCTGCATGGTTAATCAAAATCACTGCAGAAATAGTTCTGCAAAAAATTTAAGAAGAAACAGTCTGCAAGGAAGACTGTATGGCCTATTGTACGGATCCATAAGGCTTTACAATCTGCTGGACAACTCTGTATGATTATGGGTTTAATGTATGGCCTTTACAGATGGCTGCTGTATGGCCTCCTTCCTTCTGGTCTAGCTCCTCTCCTGCTCTCCTGCTCTGTTCAACTGGTTGCTGTTATTGTGACAAAAAACTGTTTCTGAACTCTCTATCTTGACATTTGTACTGTGGCTAAATCCCTAATCTACCAAAACCCTGATCCCTTGGTGAGATGTATGGTTGAGATTAATCCTTATCTAAGCCATTAATCTATGGAATGCACTTTATTAGACTCAATCGTTAAATATAACACTTTTCACTAAAGTGAATTACAAAATAGATTTACTTTTGAAAATATCTTTAACTACTTCCAGGCTCCAGCATGTTCACTCTAAAACTATGCGGAAGTTGCTGTCTGAGCCAAGGTTACTTGGGAGCAGAAGCGGGAGTGGGGAGCGACATTTTCAAAAGCTCCCGGTTTGGGGGCGAAATTTTATATAGTATATATTTTTATATATTTTGATGCATATATGTCAACAAAAGCATGTAGAATGATGAATTAGACATAAAAAGCATAAAAACATGGATTGAACCATATAATTTCAATCATCTAGAAGTTACAATCTTCATTAACCGCGTCCACAAGTTAGTAACATGCAGCATATCGAGTCTCATGATTCATCAATTTTAAAGTTTCAAGCTTTCAAAATTCAATATATACCATTTATCATGATTGATCACAAAAGATTTAACTTGTACTTGTAACCATTACCATTACTAAGTAATGAAACAATAACAAAGAATATCTAACATGAAATAAAATGTTTCAACTTCAACTTTCACGAAGCATCATATTCATAATTCATTACCAATGAGTTATAAATGCCAACTTCAAACTTCAAACTTTAATTGTGATATATTGTTTAAAAAAATTACCATAATAAATATGAAAGAGTCAAAAGCTATAAAAAGTAATAGAAACTAGAAAAGACAAGTAAATCCATTATCTACTGCTTGACCCTCTTGCCATGAGAAATTTCTAATATCTTGTCTCGTGCGTTATTGGGAGTCTACTCTTGCATAGTCAAACGACCTTGATGCTCTTGATTAAATACAAGTTCCTTACCCTAGTACCCTAAGTGATCTTGATTATTGGGAATCTCCCCTGCATAGAGGGTTTGGTGCTCTTTATGAAATACAAGTTCCATACCCTAGTACATGACAAAATCCAATGGAAACATTGCAATCCCCCCAATCTTGAAACCCTGAAAAAATGACAAGTCTGCTGGATTTTGGGTGAGATCTAAAGTTCTACTTTTTGCATATGAAATCCAATGAGGTCGGAACCGCTCTCAAACATCTTGAGTCATTTCATGGTGATGTTAAAAATTAAAGTACAAGTGACATTCTCTTTTATGAAAAATGAAAGATAAAAGAGAATGCCACTTTTGCTTTAAGAATTTAACATTACCATGAACTGCATCAACACTAGGATTAAATTCTTGTTTCCAATCTTCAATAGCTCCCTCTAGCACTCCTAAATTGGTAGGGAGTGATTTCTTTTTAAGGAGTGCACTCCTGAAATGAAAGAAAGAAATTATTTTAACGTCCACAAGGCTAAAGATAGTCTATGGGACAGATTGCTTCTTCATCTGCTTGATGTATTCGACCCTTTTTTTGTGAAGCTTCAAAATAAATGCTCCTAGCTTTTCAACAAACCCCTCGCTAAATAGATTATCCCAAGAGCTAGCTGCTAGTATATCTACATAATTTTTCCTGTTGTCTTTGAAGGCCTCACATTTTAAAATGAAATGTTTTCTGTTTCCACTTTTCCAGAAGAATAAAAAATGCATACTCTTTCCTCCCATACTTCTTTTAGCCTTTTCTAGCGCCCTGTTTCACAACGGAGTTGATGAGAATTAGTCCTTAACTGAGCAATAAGAATTTTTGGCTCTCCAAGAGATACTGGCCTCTATGTATGCTTTTAGTTGATGACTATGAGTGAGATTAAACACTTTAATATATTACTTTTTCTTTCTTCCTAGCTCCTTATCCCTAGTACGCTTGTGGAACTTTTCCATAATAAAAGCTTTTATCTCTTTGCTGTTTATGGGACACGTGTTCAAGCAAATACCCCGTTTACTAAATCATTTGTTATTTTGCTGCATCCAAGTATTTTTTCTCTTGCACAATCTGTCATTAGAGACAACTTTAGGCCATCTACTCTCTTCCATTTGCTCAATTTTTTTTTTTAAATACGTTATGACTCGCACCATAGCAATTACTTCAATAGGAGTAGTCCCTGTTTCACTTAACAAGATAGCATAAGGAACTGCACTTTTAATCTTGAATTTGTTTGTAATCAAACGCTTCTGAATTTTCTCAATTTGTCTCCGCTGCATGTCGGACGTATTGCTGGCCCATAGTTCACAACCATAGAGAATCACCGGAATCACTAGAAGCCCAAAAAGAGTTTGAGTGGTTTTCTAGTCCCATAACTTTGCCTCTCTACACCTATTTTGAAAAGCATAAAATGCTTTCCAAGCCCCCAAAGTTCTTTTCTTTCTACAACCATTCCAACTTAGATTTTTGTTGAAGTCAATTCCGAGATATTTGTAATCCGCAACTTCTTCTAGAATGTTGCCTTCAAAGTAGAACTTCTGTTGGTTATGTTTTCTTTTCTTAGAGAAAACCACTACTTTCGTTTTGTTGATATTGACTTGCATCCCCACATTTCTACAAAAATGCTCAACGGATAATAAGTGCTCTTGCAAACCAAGAGCCGATTTAGCAATCAGAATAAGGTCATTTGCATACAAAAGAAGCCTTATATATAACAAACTTTCCCAAATAGATACCATCACCCCTTTGCGAATTTAAAAGCTTGTCTATATATAAACCGAAAAGGGTAGGAGACAGTGGGCCACCTTGCTTGACCCCGATATCGCTTCTGAAACTTTCAGAAATGCCTGCTAAAGTTCTAATTTTGACTTTCACCTCTTCATACAGCATATGCACAGCTGCTCTCAAATGTTTAGGAACCCCAAGTTCCTCCATTCTGTGCCAAAGCTTATCCCTAGGAACCGAGTTAAACACTTTTATGAGCTATATTTGTTAATGTGCTGTTCTTGCTAAAGTAATACATGATCACTTGAGATGGGGAGAAGTTGTTTTTCTACAAATAGTATTGGGTGGTAGAACTTGTTAATCTTTTTTTTAATGAACCTGAATTAGTAGGTTAGAACACACCATGATTAACCAGAGACCATGCTTAGAGTAAATTTTCAATTATTTTGGGAACTTGGGATTTAGATGATGCAGTGTTTTGTGTGTTATGGCGACATTGATGGGCTTGTTTGCATGGTTATCATCATAGATGATAGGAATTCAGATGTCTCATTAAATATGTTTCCAAGGCCACATATTAGACTCAAACTAAAATATTAGAGTAGTTATATTCCTTTAAAACTACAAGGCAGATTTGCAACAATAACTTCCAAAATTTCCTCTACTCACCTCCTAGAGGCTCTGTGACATATATCTCGCTGGATGGGTTTTAATCCCAACTTGAAAATCTATTCCAACGTCCTTTTACCTGTATATCTGATCCAATGCTATTCATTATTGTGATACCATCCTTGAGTTCAAATTCTAATTTAACAAGAAAAAAAATTCCAAATGTTAAGGTTTCTAAAGAACTTAAGAAATTTGGCAATACGTAATTGTGTGTTTGGAGTGTTGAAAATGTAACTCGTGTCAATCTTAATAATGTAATTCAAATGTACTTTGATATATTTATTATATTCATTATTATTATTATTCTATTTCTAGTCAAAGCATGTTCTTCATGCTTATAGGGTCAATTGAGTCAAAGACATGTATTTGAGTCAAAGTCCAATTTGGACTTCTTGTAAGAAAACGAAAAATTATTTTTGTATCGAGTCAGAGTCTAAATGTCATCCGCAGACATTAGGACAAATTGAGATCCCTATGGCACCTTTATTTTCCTTTGTTTCGTTGATACATTAGGACAAACTGAGATCCCTATGGCACCTTTGTTTTCCTTTGTTTCGTTGATACATTAGGACAAACTGAGATCCCTATGGCACCTTTATTTTCATCATTGTCCATTTCCCCACAAAGATGCCTCCTCACATGAGTATATGAACTACTATAGGGTTTTCCTTCATGACAATCATGAGGGCATAAAAACCTGAAGGTTCCACCACATCTCTCCCCCTCAAGTTTTGCCACAACATTCCAGAAGGGTCTCAATGCAACTTTTCCTCTTTGCATTTCAGTGCCCTCTTCACCCCCTTCCTCCTCTTCATACGTTGGGTCACTATGAGTGCGACCACTCTTTTTCTTCTTCCATTCTTCCATTCTATGCCTACCCCCACCAACACCATGAAAACCACAAGTGGAATGATAATACAACATAACACTATTTTAGATGGACAATCTGCAATAAAATGAGCAAGAAAAAAGAATGGGAAAGAATAGGTGAGGATGAAAAATAAACAAACAAAAATGAGAAAAAATTGAGGGAGTTAACTGGGGTTTGCACTTACCTCTTTAGCTCATGAGAGGAAGAGAACTCGAGGTATATGGTAGCCCTTCTTCACTCCTTCATTCCTCCATGCTCTACTTTGCTCTTGACAAAACCTCTCACAAATCTGACCTCAAGCCAAAGATGCAAGAATGATGAAAATAGAGGGGGAAGAGGCCTTTTAACCTCATTCTCCCTTTCCCCTAACTCACCCCAATCTCACCCTAGGCCCCACCTAAACCACAGGTAAAGATCCTTTTTAGAGTCACTTGCAGAACCTTGTGAGCGGTTTTCGGAACCACTTGCGAACTGTGGTAGAATTGCGGTTAGGCCTGTGGAACAACGAACATAATTGTCATGTTTTTGACAGGTCTAGGAAGCACAATTTTTCAAGTGGTTCCAAAATTCTGATTCATGGTTCGCCCATGGATTCATACAAATCACAGTTTTGGGTTGTGATCCATGGGGAGGGGAGAAGGCAGGCGGTTCTTGTTACAGTAGTTGGGAGTGCAATGGGTAGAACATTACTTTGGGTTGTTTTTCAGGTTTGACAGGGCTCGATCATCGAAAGAATCTCTTCCAACTTTCTAATTCCCCCTATTTCCGAACTGGGGGATGAAGAATTGCCCTATTCATATGTAGCTGCAGCTATTCAAGAGAAGTAAGTTCTACCCCTCATATAAACATGTTCGATCGTAACAAAGAAAGGCTGGAGCTTCCATCTCCTCTGCATTAAGGCAAGGCCCCACCCTTCAAGATACAATGGTTGGGGTTTAGAAAAGGTCCTTTTGAAATCTCGAGAAAGGGGGATAACATTTATGCACTCGAGCTATATGATGAAATCATGGTTCAACTGGAAGCAAAATTTCATAATACTTAGCTCAGTAGAGGTTGAGTACATGGTTGTGATTCTAGCGAGTTGTGAGAAAATAATAAATATGGTTTCACAAAATGCTCACAGGTTTATTTGGTCTTGAGATGGGACCCATCGTGATTCACTGCGATAATCAAAGCTGCATTAAACTCTTGGAGAATCTAGTGTTTCATGACAGGTTGTAACACAAAGAGATCGGGTACAATTTTATTAGAGATAGAGTTCAAAGGGGTGTTGTGAGGTTGCAGTACATATCCATTGATGAGCAGGTGACAAACATTCTCACCAACCCCTTAGTGAAAGGGAAGTTTGTTTTCTATAGGGATAAGTTGGAAGTGGTGAAGAATCCCTTCCTTGCTAGGAGGGAGTGTTGATATTTGTAGCATCAGAAGGTCTTGGTAGTTGCAAGACTAATGTGAGAAATATGAATATGCTAGCATTTTTTTCCTATGTGCCACTCTTTGGATAAATCTCATTTTGGAGGACTGTTATCACTCAAACTAAGCCTTAGGGTGAGCCATTTAGGGGAAAGTATCTGTCACGTCTTGAAATCCTCTCACATTGGGTTGGTTCATGCCAATTCTAGGCGGGCGTCTTTAGATACCACCTTTGATCTATTGATTTAGGTAATATGAAACAAGTGAGATCAACAAGCAAACATATTTGATAGGTAAATTGATGCAATTTTGGGAATTGACATCTGCCATTTGGGTGGGTTAGATGAAAGTTTGTTTGATTGGTAATGGAGAAACCTGATGATGCATTTATCCTTGATGAGTCTCACTAGGTCAAGGTGTCCTACATTGATCACTATATCAATGTTGGGCTAGGAAAATCCATACTCTAAAGGAAAATTGTTGATGTATCCTAGGCAATTACTTCTACATGGGTCTAAGTGTCTAGATGTGTGGAAGTCACCTAATTGACTTTTAACCTTGAAAATTGCTTTAATTATTGAAGTAGTTGACTTTTAAATGATAAATTGAGTTAATTAAATGAAATGCAAAGGTTATTTGCATTAGAGAATTTGATGAATCTCAACCATTGAAGTCAAGTGATGTTGAGATCTAGTGTCTACCATCAATAACTTTGGAGGTTAGGGTTGTGGATTCGATCAATAACTCTAACTCATAGAAGGAAGGTTAGGTTAAGAGGGAAGACATATTTTGAGCACAATATACATGGTTTAAGGAAGAGTGCAAGGGGCAACGAAGGAGAAGGATCCAGATCAACCGAACAAAATTATAGGGCAAATCTTCAGAGGGTTTGATCAATGAGTATAACTCTAGGTTTTTGTTGTATTTGTATTTGTATTTTTCCTGAGAGGGCGATTATCCCAGGAAGAGAGCTCTTATATGTTGTAGATTATTATTAATGAAAAAATAGATTTTGAAAGGTAGAAATATACATGTGCATATGTATGAGATTGGTGTATTATTTTGCTTCCACTGTTAGCTTTTGTTTACTTGATAAAATCTCAGCAGTGCTTTCTATTCAGTTGGTTTGCATAATAATTAAATTTTAGAAGAAGAAATTTTGTAGGAAATAATTAGCTAGTTTGCTAGGGTTAGGAAAACTAACATGGTATCAGAGCAAGTTTTGTGAAGGAAGACTACTTTGAATTACATAGATCTAGGATTGCAGTAGCACGAGAGGAAGGTAGTTGTCATACAGTAGTTGCAGGGGCCGTATGCAACTGATTCATCAACCATATGAGGTATTATGTGTAGTGAAAATTTAAAAAAGGGGCGTATCGAGGCCGTACGTACAACAATGATTGTACATTGTAGGAAATATGGTTGCATATCGTAATGACATGATGTGGGCACGATAGTTCATGGTTGTACATTGAAATTGCTAGGGTTTACAAGAACCTGATGTAGGTAGGTGGATGTGCAACAATAGGGTTGAAAGGTGCAGTTTCAAAGGAAGATTTGACAACCACCATGCACAAAAAGGGTTGTTGTGGGAGGAAAAGAAGTCATCAATAGGAAGAAAAGAAGTCATCAATAGCCACAATTGCCAGCGGTAGAGAGGCACATGTGCGGGAGTGTAGGCATAACCATTGGAGGAGCACAAGAGCCATCACGCAGGAGAAGGTTGAGCCATGCAACATATAGAGCTATAAGTATAAATGCCATGATGTCATATGCACATAAATAATGCAGGTTGTACCTAAAATAGGATTGTCACACATAAACTCTACGAATATAGTAGAGTACATAGAACAATCAACAAGTACGATATGCAGCTGGGATGTGATTACAATATCTAGTAAAGCAACAATCATAGATTTGCCAACAATGATTGGTAGAGGTCACTCTTTAGAGGAACAGAGGGAGACGGTATGTAATGAAATATTTAGAGCACTTGGAACACGAAGACATCCATATATATATATATATATATGGAATAGTGTATAAAATAATTGATGAGAGATATGATGATTACAAATGAGGACCCACTTATATACCTAAGCAGGTGCCCCTTCATGAATGGTCATGTCCTTAGAGAGATGCTTCTTCTACCTTAATCACTAATTAATTAATGATTATTATGATTATGATTATTATTTATATTTATTTTATTTTTATATAAATTATATTCATAACATTTCCTTCTAATGATGGTGTGAGTACTTGATTTGATTGAAATCAAAACCTTGCTTTGTTGGGCCAAGGTCAATCAATGGATGAAACAATGACAATTCTAGGATTCTAATATTTGATTGAAAATCTAGGGTTTGTAAACCCTAGCAAGCAACAAGACTTGGATAAGGAATACCCTAGGGTTTAGGGAAAAAACCCTAGGATTGAACGTTTTCGTTGAAAGAAGGATTCCTAGAAAGGAATGATGATGATGTGGATGAACCTGGAAAAATTGTTGATGGATGCAAGAGGACTAAAAATCAAGAGGGAGCTGGCATTTTTCTCAAAGTTACGCATTTTTATCTCTCTTAACTAATTAGTGCTATTGCTGTTTTAATCCCTTGTCTTTTAAATTCTTTGCTTGATTGTGATTGTTCTTCCCTGGCCTTCTAGTGAGGATTGCATGTACATATTAAAGGCCACCTATACTTTGCTAGCAGGTGGAAGATTAAAGCAATGTTGTGACAAGAAGGATTCTTTCAAAATAAGGGATTTGATAAGAGATATTGTACTAGATGAGAATTGGACTTAGAGGGAGCAAACAACTCAACAGGATGGAAGAATGCCTTGATCTGTGCAGGAAATAAGTCAGTGGTGACCTCCCAAACAGTATGATTGGACGATATGAAGTACAAAGGTAAGGATCACCTCATTAAGAGTGAGAAGACTATGAAGTGTTGGATTTGTAACTATGGTCGGTCTTCATAATGTATATTTGGTCACTTGATGTACTTGTATTTATTGTTGTAAAGCATATTTTAAATGCTAGAGTTAAAAGATAATAATTGGCTCCGAAAGAAGTCAAGAGTGCCTCCCTCCAGGTCAAGTCGGCCTAGGCAAAAGACACATCCATTCGTCCAAGTCATATCACTATATAAAGGAAACTCAACCTCCTCCACAAAGGCAATTCACATCCTCTCTTAAGACATCTTTTGGGAAAGCAAGTGAAGGATAAGAAGGACGAATAGGATAGAGAAGAAGAGGGATTTGTCTCTCTTTCTCTCTCTTACAACTCGCATGTGTGGATAGACTCACTTCTTTCTGGTTCACAATTTTTCTTGGCATTTTGTTGCAGGGGGCTAAAATTCTAGGCAACTACAGGGGCTGAAATTCTAGGGTAATTGGCAGTTGCAGGAGGGCCGAAATTTCTAGGTTAGATCAGGTAGAGCGAATTTATGGATTAGTTTGGGAGTCTTGACTTGGAGGGGAAGACCAGGTTTGACCATTGTCTAGGTGTGTCTCTTGTTGAACATAAGAATTTCTCTATTGAAAAGGTTGCTAGGGTTTTCCTAGGGAAAATCTTGTCTCTTCTTTGTGCATTGTGATCTCTACTATTTTACTGATTTTTATGGTTGATTTTTTGAAGTATAACTACTGAATGATATATTGGAATTAAAGTAAAAGAAGATCTACATCTAAAGTAATTATTAGTTTTTTAGAAATACTCTGCTAGTTTCTATTGCCCTAAGAAAATCAGCATGGTATCAAAGGTTCGGTGAAGAAAAGAACTTTGAGATCACTTTTGAAGAAACCCTAATTTGAGATCATCATTGTTGAACTCCTTGATTTGCATCCACGACCTCTATGAAATTTGAAATAAGTTGGAAGGAGCCTCAAACTTAAGGGCTTGGAACATAATAATTTCTCTATTGAAAAGGTTGCTGGGTTTTACCAATTGGTGGGTTTTCTTAGGGTAAATCTTGTCTCTTCTTTGTGCATTGTGATCTCTACTATTTTACTGTTCTTTATGGTTGACTTTTTGAAGTATGATTACTGAATGATATATTGGAATTAAAGTAAAAGAAGATCTACATCAAAAGTAATTATTAGATTTTTCAGAAACACTGTGCTAGTTTCTATTGCCCTAAGAAAATCAACATGGTATCAAAGCTTCGGTGAAGAAAAGAACTTTGAGATTGCTTCTGAAGAAACCCTAATTTGAGATCATCATTGTTGAAGTCCTTGATTTGCATCCATGGCCTCTATGAAATTTGAAATAAGCTGGAAGGAGCTTGAAACTTAAGGGCTTGGAATCTTAGAGTTGATATTATTGTTGCAAAGAATAAGGTATTGGATATTGTAACAGGGAAAGTTGTGGAACGAACAGATGCTGCAGGAAAGGAGAAGTTTAAGGAATATGATCCCAATGCCATGAACATCATTGTGGACTCCATTAGAGATCATCTTATCGCCTACATTGCAAAGTTGGATACTTCTAAGAAGATGTATGATGCCCTAACAAATCTCTCTACTATCAAGAATGTTGGTCAAGCCATGAGTTTGAAGAATGAACTTCGTGATGTGACAATGATGAATGATGACACGGTTGCTTCATATTTTGTAAGGATTTCTCAAATAAAGGATCAAATTACAGCGATCGGAGAAACTATTCTTGAAAGTAAACTTGTGACTACAACATTCAGTGGTCTCCCTAGATCATGGGGTGCATTTGTAGCAGGTATAAGTATCCGGAAGGAAACACCTACATTTGAAGAATTGTGGGCCTCTTGTGCTCAAGAAAAATCAACGATTATGCCGAGAGATAGGAAGGAAGAAGCTTCTCAAGCATTAGCAGCCTGCTTCAAGAATAAAGGAAAGAAGAAGGGTGGCCCTCAACGCAAGAAGTCAAAGAAGAAGGACATGTCAAAGTTCAATGCTATGGATCTTAGAATTTTGGGTATTTCAAAAGGGATTGTCATGAGGTGGTTAATAACAACAAGAGAAAGGGAAAACAACATGCTTGCGCAACTAATATTGAAGAGGAACACCCCAAGAAGCCCAAAGGTGATAAATATTTCTTTTATTTTTCTTCTCTAACTGGTTCTATTGTAGATGATGATCATATGTGGCTAGTAGATAGTGACACATTAAGGCATATGATCGAAGAGCATGGAAATCTTTCTAGCATAACAAAAAAGACGCTGTCTAAAAGGGTTGAGCTTGGAAAGTCATCCATAGAGCTGGAATTTGGTAATAACATGCATCTCAACAATGTTCTATATGTACCAAGTTTGAGAAAGAATCTTGTCTCTATTTCATGTTTAGAAGATATAGGAGATAAAGTAGCTTTTGTGGATGGAAAAGTACTTGTATGGTTCAAGGGCTCTAGTATAGATGATGCTAGGGTTATTGGGATTCGTGAAGGAAGATTGTATAGGCTTGTGAGTCAACCAACTCAAGCCCTAGTTCATGATCAAATCAATCCAAGTGATCTATGGCATAGAAGGTATGGACATCTTCATTATAGAGCATTACTTGAATTGAATCAAATAGTTTTAGGCATCCTTGAACTACAGATAGATCTTGAAGGTGTTTGTAAATGTTGTGCTCTTGGGAAGGACATCGAGAAACCATTTGCAAGCAGTGACAATAGATTTAAAGAAGTCTTGGATTTGATAGACTCTGATGTGTGAACTGATTCTTGTGAGATCAGTTGGAGGTTCATTGTATTATGTGATATTTATTGATGACTTCTCTTGCAAGACATGGATTTATCTTTTAAAGACTAAGGATGAAGTCTTCAGAAGGTTTAAGGAATTCAAAGCTGAAGTAGAGAACTTGACAGGTAAGAAGATCAAGATTCTATGATTTGACAATGAATGAGAATACACCTCTAAAGAGCTTATGGCTTTCTATAAGAAAGCTGAGATTAAGAGGGAATTGATTGTTCCCTATAATCCATAACATAATGGTGTAGCAAAACGAAAGAACATGTCCATTGAAGAATCTGCCGAGGCGATGATGCATGACCAAGATTTTCCATTGTTCTTATGGGGAGAAGCATTGTTGATAGCCGTATATATTCAAAATAGAAGTCCTCATCATATTCTGGAAGGTACGACTCTTGGAGAATCATTCTCTATAAGGAAGCTAGAGGTTGGGCACATGAGAATCTTTGGTTTTCTTGTCTATATCCATGTTCCTAAGGATAAGAGGAACAAGCTTGAGCCTTTAGGGAAGAAAGGCACATTTGTTGGTTACAGTGAATCATATAAGGCCTATAGAGTCTACATTTGAGAGCAACGATAGGTCAAGGTCAGTTGGGATGTCACTTTTGATGGGAAAGTGGCATATTGGAAGTTCGAGGAAGTTTCAATGGATTCTCTTGATGAAGTAAAACATAAGGATGAGCATTCATGTTCTACAGAAGGTCCTGTAGAGCTAGAAGGGCCTCGTGAACCAGTGGAATTGGTTGTTGTTCCAGAGATAAGAAAAAGACCAACATGGCTTAAATCTACAATGGAAGAAACAAAAGGACATGCAACTCTTGATGGCACATCCAAAGAAATTAAGAGACCTAAGAGGTTCTGTAGCTATGCAACTCTCATGACTAACTTGATTGATGTAGGACTTTCCACTTATGAAGAAGCATCTAGCCAACATGTGTGGAAGGAAGCTTTGAATGAAGAATATCAGTCGATCATAAAGAATGATGTCTAGGAGATTGTGTCTAGGCTAGAAGGAAAGTTCGTGGTAACTTCCTAGTGGATATAGAGGATCAAGCATGCTGCAGGTGGAATTATTGATAAATACAAGGCATGATTCATGGCTAGAGGGTTCTCCCATAAAGAGGGAGAAGATTATGATGAGACCTTTGCTCCAATTTCCAGGTACACCTTTGATGGGATGGAACTACATCAGATTGATGTGAAGATTTATTTCCTCAATAATGTGATTGAGGAAGAGTGTACATAGAGCAACCTTAAGGCTTTGAGGTGCATGGAAAGGAGTCTCATGTTTGTAGGTTGAAGAAGGCCTTGTATGGACTCAAGTAAGTTCCAAGAGCTTTGTATGCTTGTATCGATGACTATCTAACGAGATTGGGATTTACAAAGAGCAATGTTGATCCAAACCTTTATTTTAAGGTTGTGAAAAATGCACTTGTGATCTTATTTCCTCAGTGATGTGATTGAGGAAGAGGTGTACATAGAGCAACCTCAAGGCTTTGAGGTGCATGGAAAGGAGTCTCATGTTTGTAGGTTGAAGAAGGCCTTGTATGGACTCAAGTAAGCTCCAAGAGCTTGGTATGCTTGTATCGATGACTATCTAACGAGATTGGGATTTTACAAAGAGCAATGTTGATCCAAACCTTTATTTTAAGGTTGTGAAAAATGCACTTGTGATCTTATTGTTATATGTTGATGATTTGTTTTTGACAAGTGCTGAGCCTCTTATCATTCAATGTAAGAAGCAGTTGGCTTTTGAATTTGATATGAAGGATCTCTAGTTGATGCATTATTACTTGGGACTAGAAGTATGGCAAAAACTTGGCAGAGTCTTCCTTGGTCAAGGAAAGTATGTGATTGAGATCCCTCAGAAGTTTGGTATGATGGATTGTAAATTCATGGCTACTGCCATAGTGATGAACTTGTAATTATTTAACACCAGGCCGAACATTTGCTTTGTTGTGTACACTTTGAGCTAGTTCTAGGTTGAATCGAGGCATGCGCATTGGATTGCAACGAAGTACATTCTGAGATATCTTTGTGGTACTGTGAATTATGGCTTGAGATATGTTGTAGACATGGATGTACAACTTATGGGATAGATGCAAATTGGGCTAGAAGTGTTGAGGATAGGAAAAGTACCTCGAGATTATGCTTAAGTTTGGAATCCTCTATGATATCTTGGATGAGTGGGAAGCAGAGTTCAGTTGCACTCAACGTTGCAGAAGCAGAGTACATTACAGTGAATAAGGCTTATTTCGAAGTAGTATGGCTATGAAAGTTGTTGGTAGGACTGTTCGACCAAGAGTTGGAACTGACAATGATACATTGTGATAATCAAAGTTGTGTGAAGCTTTCAAAGAATCTCGTGTTACATGACAGGTCAAAGCATATGGAGACAAGTACCACTACATTTGTGACATGGTGCAGACGAGAGCGATAAGGCTTGAGTACGTCTCCATGGATGAGCAAACAGTTGATGTTCTGTCGAAGCCATTGCCTAGAGAGAAGTTCGTGTACTTCAGAGACAAGTTGGGGCATGTGGAGATTACCCTTCTCATTAAGAGGGAGTGTTGATTTGGCACCAACATGGATGGACATTCTCCTGGTAGGGAGAAAGGGTTCGAGAGGCCCAAAGTGCTCAACAAGTAGAGTTGAGTGAGTTCCTCTCGGAGGAGACCTGATCACACACCAGGAAAGGGGGTAGTGAGGTGTGTGGACCCGATCACACACCGGAAAGGGTGTAGAGACATCCTTCAACAACTGGACCCAATCACCAACTAGGAGGGTTTGAGTGAGATCTTGGACTCGATCACACATCGAAAGGGTGTTGAGGCCCTTTTAGCATCTAGACTTGATCACCAACCAAGAGGGGTTGAGTGAGGTGTTGGCCCAGAGTGCTCACTAGGAAGGGTGAGTGAGTGCTAACTAGTTGAGGTCTCAACATTTTGGCCTAGGAAGAGGTCACGAGAACCGATCACTTTGGAGGTGTGAGTCCTGATATGTTGATGACATTGCCATGGGTTTGGTATAGCCCCGGAGATGGCCACTTAGTTGGTAGATGTTGATGTTGATGATGATGATTTTCTTTAGAGAAATTTGTCAACCTGAGAACACCCATTACAATGATTATGAATACCTCCCTAGTTAAGAGGGAGTGTTGAATTTACAACTATGGTTGGTCTTCATAATGTATATTTGGTCACTTGATGTACTTGTATTTATCATTGTAAAGCATATTTTAAATGCTAGATTGCGACTTTTAAAAGAAGAAAATTTGAATTTCTGAATTGTAATTTTTGGCTCTAAAAGAAGTTTAGCGACCTCCCTCCAAGCTATGTCACATGGTTTTTCGAACTTTAACCTTGAGGTTCGAATTTTGGTGAACCTTAAATTTTTTTTGAGGTTCGGTGAACTTCATCGAACCTCATAGCCATTGACCAGGTCCATAGATCAAAACTCATAACTTCATGTCACAACTCAAGCTTGTAATTTATCCTTGTGGTTTCCAAGTTTGTGATAGCATTTTTTATGTTTATTGATGTTCATTTCTTACTATTTTATCCTATAATTCAATTTAAATTAATATATATATATAGACGAACCTAATGGCGAACCTCATCAAAAAATTTGAACTCAAACCGAACCTAATCATTGTCGAACCCGAACTCGAACCCAGACCATGTGACATTGGATAATAAGATGTGACCTGGCCTATGGGGTACCTGTACAGACAACATGGTTGAACAGATCAGCCAATTATCCAGAGGATGAAGAAGTTTTTGGGATGATGTCTGCAGCAAGTGCACAATTCATGTCTCCTCTGTGAGATGGAGAGGTGTTTCTTGTGGTGGAGGCAGCGACTATTGGAAGTCCTAAGCCCAGGATAGCAGGGTGATCATGAGATAAGGCATGTTGAAGTTGCATATAGAGTGCCTTGCAATCTGCATCATACCATTGATTCCTGGGGTAGTAATAACTTTCGAAGATTGGGGATGGATCGGGTAATGTAAAATTCCCACTTGGAAATGACCCAAAAATACCACTGTGTTTTCTGAGTTTGTTGAGTTTTCTCAGTGAGATGTTTTGACAAACATTTTAATGACACACTGCTGTAGGTGCTTGTTTCATAGTTTGTTCGACAGTCAATGTATACACAATACCAAATTTGCATATGAAAACACTTTAAAACAGCCACATATAATTTATTTAATACCCAGAATTTAACTAGATCACTGTGGAGTGCAAATAAGAGAATATCTTCAGATTTAATGACTGAAATATGAACTGCTGTATATAATATTCAGTCTTTCTTTAATTACATATCAGAGTTTGCAAAGCTTGGAGACTGATACAGGTGAACCTGATATATGTTTGCTTCAGCTAAGCAACCTTCAGTACAAGCTCAGTCTCTGTATAATATCTGCAGTGAAGACTCCAGAAGCATGATTCCCATCAGCATTGTGACTTATACATTGCTACAGTGACACAATATACCCATATGAATACTCATCAAGCTTGGAACTCATGCCACTCTCAAACTGCTATACATGCACAGGAAACTCTAGCAAGAGGATACCCACAATTTCTCTGAATCTGAAATCAACCCCCAGCACTGGTCACACGTTCAACTCAGTCAATAAAACTCATTGTGCTCAGCCTACTATCTGATAAATTTGACCCACAATGTACATGAAGAGTTTCGACCCATTAATAGAGGCAAGTCGACCCTTTATTGTCTTGATATTTCTAGGGCACTAGCTAGAACAATTTTCTACAACAGATAACTACTTCCAATGATTAGTTAGCATTAATTCCACATAGCATTCAATATCATTAAGCAGTTTTACAGAAGAAAAATTCAACTAATAAACATGAAAGAGCAGTAAATATAACCATGAGACAATGAGACACTAGACACAGAAATTAGGCTTGAGGCCAGGGCAAAACCCGCAAGGGGAAACCCATAAATCTTTCCTTATGAGAGGAGTTCAGGGTTCATCAATACATCAGAAACACCAACATCATGATAATAGGCAAACCAGTAATCTAGAACAAGATGAAGTGCCGAGCCCCCTTCTGATTTTTGGCTCCCTTCTTCTGATTCTAACTTCTCTGGATCAGAGATTGTCAAGACACAAGTTGATGTACAAATTAGGAGAGGAGGTCCCCTTTATATAGTCTTCAAAGGGGGTCAAATGGGTGTCTCTTAGGGGCCCAACTGACTTGAACAATAGGAGGCCGACTTAAGTAATTTGGAGGCATAAATTCAAATTCAAATTTTCCTTTTTCTTTTTATGATGAAAATATTGACCATGGCTACCATATTTCCAACACTCCCTCTTAGCTAGGGAGGTACTCTTGATTGTCTCTCAAGATCAATCTCCCCGACCAATCCATAGGTTTTTTGGCCCACAACCTAAGGGAGAGATCACAAGTACAAGTCTCTCTCTTTGTTAAGATTAATCTCCATGACCAATTGGTAGATCTCTCGGCCAACAGCCTAAGGGAGAGATCATTAGTGTCATCATAAAGAAAGATACATAGCATCCAACACATCCCAAAAGCCACAACCCTATGGCATCCAAATCAGTGCCCTACTGACCAGTGGGTTCAATCAATGAGGCCAAACCAAGCATATGCTCATGGTACATCTCTTCTACTACAAACAAGGTCTCTTGGTCCATGACCTAAGGGAGGAATCCCTTTCTCCATCCTAGACTATATAGTCTCACGATCCATGAAAAACTCGAGATCAATCTCCTTGACCAATCCATAGGTCTCACAACAACTGCCTAAGGGAGAGATCACAAAATCAGTGCCCCCAACCAAACTTGTCTCACAATCATTGTGACCTAGGGGATCATTCTATGCCTCAAAACCAATTTCCTCGACTAGATTCACTGGTCTCCCACTAAATTAACCCAAGGGAGTGACAATCTTCCCGACCAATCCATAGGTCTCACAACTGCAGCCTAAGGAAGATTCATGATGCTATACAATCAAAACGTCCGCTTCAAGAAGGATTTTGAGTCATTCCAAGCTTTTCACAGAAACAAACATCAGTAACTTGCTCAACAATAGAAAAGTAGCCATGGTGGATTTCAACATCTGATCAATCATTCCAGCAGACAACAATAGGTAGAACAACCAACTATATATTCAGCTTTAGTCGTGGCTTCTTGCAGAAGCAATCATCAACAGATAGATCATTGAACAAATCAAAGAATCAACATCAAAGTCTTGCAACTTCTTCAAATAATTCATCAGGGAGATGTTCATGGAGTTGCAGTCCATTGTGCCAAATCACAACAAAGATATTACCAATCTCATGCCTTTACGAAAACAACTCCTCCTTACACAAAAGTCCCCTACCCTTGTCAAAAGCATATCACCAATACATAGTAGAAAAATCACAGGTTCATCTTCAACATATTCAGATCAACATTGCTCTTCAAAACTTCTAGCCATCTTCATCTTGGAAGTCACATAGATCAGAAACGTGCTTCAATCAGGCTAATCTTGTCTTCTCCCTCTGAGTCTAAGCCCATCCAATGATGAGTCTTCTTGTCACTTGTTCTTCCATTAATTTTCAACAATTGCCACACCTTGGCAGTCTTCATTATGTACCTGCAATCCTCAATAGGAGGCCATGAAAGAAGAAATACAACCAAGCAAGATATACAAAGATGAGACTCATAATGAAACGACAATAGAAACAATCAAGAAAGTACTTATCTCTTGAGAATGTGTTGTTGATTTGGGGTAGCATCGGATGTGTTCTAGCCATGAAAATTGGTGGAGAGGCTAAAGCACATGAGATCTCCAAG
>APFE031600254.1:1998-25070 GCA_000404065.3 Pinus taeda | reverse complement strand
GGCATATGGATATATGTAAGGCTTGATGTTTGGGGGAACAATTCCTGGAATCAAATGAATAGCATGAGAATGATCATGAATAGGTGGGAGGCCTTTGGGAGTCTCAAGTACCTTGGAATAATTGTCCAAAACTTTTTGGAGATCTAGAGAAATAGATGATTTCAATGTGAGTAACTCTAGTGAACATAATTGTGCAATTTCGCCCTGTTGATATTTATTTAGAAGATTTGTCATGTTGTTAGAGTTGATTATCTTTTTCAGTTTCCTTGCAATACCCCTTAATTCAACCTCCTTTCCTTCCCAAAAAACATTCAAGAAAAGATCTTAAAAATTAAAAGCTATCGTACCCAAATATTGTAGCCATTGAACTCCTAGTACAACATCCACACCACCCATTGGAATGGAAATCATTAGACTATTCAAGACATATTCTCCCATGGATAACTTGATATTATGGAACTTTCTAGAACAATTTATGGTTCCCCCATTTGCAACCATTACTTGACACTCTGGTGCTGGATATAGGAAGCAATTCAATTCCTTGGCTAACTTACAATGAATAGAATTATGGGTACTACCAGAACCAATCAACACTGTTACCTTTTTCTTCTTGATATGCCCTTCTATATTGAGAGTTTGAGGAGTGGTAATTCATGTCCATGCATTGCAAGATATGGTCAGATTCATTTCTTCTTTCTCTAGGATTGGTTCCTAGTGTATATCCTCTTCATTTGACATTTCTTGTTCCTTTTCTTGCTCCTCTTCCCCATCTATGTAAATTAATTTCTTCTCAACACACTTATGACCTTTAGTGTATTTTCTATCACAATTGTAAAAAAGCCCTTGTTCTCTTTTTTCTTCCAATTGTTGTGGTCTTAACCTTGTAGGTGGTGAAATTCTAAGAGCAACAACACTTCCATTTTTATAGTTATGAGTGGTAGGCTTCCTTGTTGCCATAATTTTTCTTGCCAACCTGTATGCCTTCTCCAAAGAATCAGGTTCCCAAAGGTGAACCTCATGTTGAATGGTATCCTTTAAAGTCCCTATGAAGACATCAATCCTCTACTTCTCTGGAATATAATTTAACTTTATATTCAATTTTTGGAAGTCCTCAATGTGCTCTGCCATTGAACCCTTTTGTTTGAGATTTATCAATTGCCTAATGAAGGTGTTTCTCTTTGTAAATTCATAATGTGCTACCATTTCCTCCATGAAAATTGACCAGGTGACAAGTGGTTTACGAGAACAAAGCCCTTTATACCATAAAAATTGATTTCTTTCTAAATATAAATATGCAATACATACCTTTTGTAATAGTTGCACATCATGTAGATCAAAATATTTCTCCATCTATAGTATCCATGTTATGGGATCCTTGCCATCAAAATTCCTCATATAGATCTTTGGAATATGATAGGTCTTCAATCCAATGTTATATTCTAGGAAATCATGATTAACATTTATTTTTTTCTCATCATGAGTTTCCTCTACTACATTTTTGTCATTAGGAGGCCTTTCTTGTAGCAACTTTGCCCCACCTTCCTTCAAACATTCCATGTCTTTCTTCAAATATTCCATACCATCAATATTAGCTTCCATGGCACATATAAAACTATTTATCTTAGCTTCAATCGAATTCTTCAAATCATCCATCCAATTTTTCTCACTAGGTGTTTCTATTTTCTTGATTTGAGTCATTCTTTTTCTTGCTTTTACCAACTCGATCTTGAACCTATTATATCTATGAAATTTTGGATCTCCAAGGTCTAAAATTGTGATCTACAGTAGCCCTCTGTGTCCTCTTTCCAATGCCACCAATTTGATTGAAATTGGATTCTCCAAAAAAGGGTTATGCCCAATCTCCCAAGATGACCTAATTATATACTTTTTCATTAGAGATAACTTGTATGAAGTTCCATGTGTCATTTTTTCGACCTTCGAACCTGAAAAATATACACCGAAAATTATTGTCTGTCCTCTTTTTGTACCTTCTTATGAAATTTCAATCTGATGCTTAGAGAGAAAGTTATGACAATTTTCCCAAGGTCATATGTTTGGGATGTAATTTGAGAGCCTGCAAAAACCATAAATGTCTTGGACCGTATCTCCGAAAATATAGCGAAACAAGATCTATAATTCAATCCCAAGCAGCACCATGTTTTCAGCTCAAATGGGTTTTAATTTCAGAGTTTGGACCTTCGTAGACCAAAACTTATAGAGAAAATTCCACGACGACCGGTTTGACATGGAATTCTAGAACTTTCACAAACCCTAACTTCCTCAGATCATATATCCTAAAATATAGCGAGACAATATCTGAAATTCGGACCCACAATTCAGAATGATTTTAGCTCAAATGGGTTGTTTTATTAGCTTCTGAAATTTTGTAGAGAAAAATTTATATCGAAAATTCCACGATGACCTATTTGGAGCATCCAAACCCTAGAATCCAAAGCTCTGATACCAAATGTTATGAAACCATCTCACAAAAACATAGAAAATATAGAACAACGACTTAAAAATCAGTCTCTTTGAGGGGGAAACCTCCTTTACATTACACAAATGGAAAATTCTTCGATGATACAAATGAAAAGATCTCCTTTCTATATATTGGAGTCTAAGGGGTCCCAATACAATCAGAGCCTACATAACAATAATATTGTAGGGGCACAACAATAACAATAGTGGGCTTCTATGGGGCATAATAATAACAACATGGGGACTATATGGGCACAATACTACAACAAGGGGGTTTCACTACTAACAGTAATGGGTTACACTAGTAGTATAGGGACCTAACATTATACACAATATTTGGATATATTTTATGAAATGTAAAAGTTAGGTGCACACCTGACAAGGAATGGCTACTCAAGAGGAGAAATTCATCCACTTTCTTTCCAACCATGTTACATTTTTGGATGGTCATTTTCTGGAATAAGAATGCCTGTTGTTAGTCTAACTTATGGAGGTGAAATAGAGCATCTATTTTAATATCAATCTAGGTCTTAGAAGCACACCCAAAGTATATGGATCTTAGATTTTGTTATCACTCAGCTTGTTCCCTGCTTCCTAAAGGGAATACGGCCGAGGTAACCACTAACCAATCTTTTAGTTACAGGTCTTAGCCTACCTGTAACCAGAGAGGGCTCTCTCTTTATGATTTAGCTTTGTTGGTGGATGATTTTAGGCTAGTTATGGTGTGTTGTTTTGTTTGAGTTTGGTTGGTTGGTGAATTCAAACAGAGCTGAGGTATAATTTACAGAACAGTTTTGGCCATTGGGCAATGGATTTCAAGGAAGTGTGTTGCTGAAGTATGTTTCTGAAGACAAAGCATTGCTGCAAAGCCAGATAGGCATCTGTGGAACATCTTTTTAGATTTTGTGATGAAGTTATGGAATTAGTGAGTGAAAGTCAATTGAGAATCGTTCACTATGCTAACAAGGGAAAAATGAAAGTATTTCTTAAGAGTAGTTAAGAATTCTTAAACAATATTCATAGTGAAAAAATTAGTTTAGACATGAGCAATTAAGAATTCATATCCATGGCTAATCCAGAAGAAAACCTATTTAGAAATAGAGATTGAGCATAGGGTGTATTCAAACAAATCCTAAGCTATTCTTTTTCTCTATTTACTATGATCATGAACATATATGAATTATGGCATACACAGAAAAACAAGAACACAGTTCAGAATAACTTATTGTTCCAGCAAATCACACAGGAATTCTGCAACATAACAGAGCCATTCATTTCCACCTTCAGACAGTATAGGAACCAGGAACTCCACCAGCAATTTTAATTAGCACAAAATGTCTCAGATATACAATATAGCTCTTCTGAAAGAGTTTCACTACAACCAACCCTCAATACGTTCCTTGAGGGGATATATATACAAAAATAGGATACAAAATATCTCAATAGTGAGTTATTGTGCAATAAATTGCACCACCAATTCTCTTACAAACAGTAAATGGAAGATATAACTACAGCATTTAATGTTGAGATGGCAGCTATCTTTCTGTCAGACAACTTTTGACTTTTTGGCTCAGGAAAGTTGGTTGTAGCTGTGCCTTCAATTCTGCGTTAGCTGAGCCTGTTGTCTGAGTGCTTTGGTGAGTCATTGTACGGGTGCTTGCTGTGATATCTGCGTGTTGAATTGTTTGCTGACCTGTACTGTGCCTGAGCTCTGAATTTTCACAAAAAAGGAATAATATGATGGGATCACCTGGGCAGAATTTCCAGCATTGCCTGCCACCAATCACCTGGAGGTAGCTGATGTCTTCTTATTTTTACCAGTGTTTCATCTGATTCAGTATATCTATAAAAATTTGGAGGCACTTCAAACAAATGATTTATCTCATGCTCAATAAAAAATAGATTTTCTAATTTATCATACAGAGACTGCCCAGAGGGAGGCCCTGCTTCTTCTGTGGAGATGTTGGATGCTGTGATTTGATTCTCCACATAATTGTTGATCCTTGTGATATACTGATCATATGACAACAGCTGTCCTGTGCCAGTCACTAGGCTTGGCAGTCTTTTATCCTGCAATACTGTCATCTTTGCCCTGAATTCATCAATTTCTGCCTTCATATCCTGACATTTTCTTTCTAGTGTTTGAGTGAAATTCCTCAAAGTCAGCACTTTCTTTGCTGTCAGGATGGTGTCTGTTCTGTTGTTTATTTCTAGTGCTGCCAATTCCTCCCTAGTGTGTGTATTGAGGAAATGTATCATTTTATTGGCCTTCTCAGGCATGATTCCTAGTGTTGTTCTGGCCCTTTGTATTTCAACATGAGCTATGCCTATCAGTTCAATCTGCTCATGTATTACCTAGATTGACCTCCATTGGTCATGGATTGATTGGCCAATTTTGGCCCAGATTATCTTCTTGATTTCTGCCAAGGTCTTGCCTAGAAGCAACTCTTTTTCCAAAGCTTTTACTTTGGCTTCCAAGGCCTTTACCTCTCTCTGCTTCTTTGCCACTGTCATCTTGGATTTGTCATAGCTGGCCTCTAGCTTGGCCAGTCTATCCTTGGCTTCATTTATTTCTGTCACTTGAGTTTCAAGCTCCTTGACAGCTTTCATTAAGTCCTCCATACTCATGCTAGATTTTGTTGCTGTTGTTGCTTCTGTTGCCTCTGTTGCTGATGTGGCTATGGTTGGTGCTGGAATGGCAGGAGGGGCTACTGCTGCTTGTGAAGGAGGGGCAGGGCCAAGAGTTGTAGAAGTTTGAGGGGGCTGGGAGGTTGATTCTCCCTGTTTACCTTGCCATGCTTTCTCCAATTATCCTTCCATCTCTAATATTCTTTGATTCATCTTCATAAGTAAATCCATGGTGTCATCAAGTTGTTTTTCCTATGCAAGTTCTGCAGTGTCAGGGTGAATAGTTGGACGCAGCTTTGCCTGTTTCCTGACTGCAGCAATATCATCCTCCTTTTTCATAAGAGCCCTAACACCCTTTGGATCTTTTGGATCATGTCCCAGATCAATGATTATGTCTTCCAATGTCTTTATTCTGTTGTCCTTAGCCTGGGAAGACATCCTTTCCAAATCCAACTGTGTATTAGTATTTTTCAGTGATTCTTTTAACTGATGGGCTAGCATAGCCCTATCTGCAAGTGTGGCATACACCATTTCCCCTGTTTGCTTGTGCAGCTCTATCTGATCCATTGGATGTATGTCTTTAGAAAAGACCTCCAAGTTTGTTCTTAGGTAATCTACAGAGGTTTTGGGATGTGGAACTTTAGGCTTTAAATGAGTAAAAATCATTTTGTCCTCCTTGATGTCGTATGCTGCCATCAATCTTTGTTTTTTGGAGGGGGTTGCCTTCAAGAATTGATCATAGAGTTGTACTCTCAACAATTCATTCTGTGCTTTGATCTCCATGAAACCCCTTTGATACCCGCTGGTTGCTTGCCTTGCTGCCTTGAGGAGGATACCTCTGTGCCTTGCTGCATGGCCTGTTCCAGCTGAAATGAACTAGTGGCAGTCTGCTGGCTGGATTGTCTTTCTCTGTTTTGGATTTCTGCGCTTTCCTCACTGATGTCTTCTTCCTCTGTTTCAGGGTCAATTCTTGGCCTCTTGGCCTCTAGTTGCTGTGTTGACCCACTTGGAGGTGTGACCTCCTCTCTATCTCTCTTTTTTCCTCTCTCTTCATTGAGAGGTGTTTGCAAAACTAGGATTTGGGGTGGTCCAGTTTGTTGTAAAGGGGCTTGCCCTTGACTTTGATCCTTTGAGGTGCTGCGCTGCCCTGCCTCTGTCTCTGGCTGTTCATCCATTATCTCTTTGCCTTTTGCTGTAGTGGTGGTTGTAGATGCTTGCTGAGTAGTCTGTGCAGCTGCAGTAGTGCATGTGCCTTCTCCTACTTGGACTGGTTGCTTGAATATGACCTGCTGACAAGAATCCAAGTCAAGAGTTTTCTCTAAATCTTTCACAGTCTGCTCCATTTCTCTTCCTGGTAAATTATTCTTACTATTGCATTCGGCACCCTTCATCTTTGGGTTGGCAAAGTTGTTCTATTTGTGATATGGGTCAATTTTTATTAGGCTAGCAGCTATACTTGACTCTCCTAGCACTGATAAAGCCTCAGGGTTCATAAGGGACCCATCAGAAGCTCCTTTTGAGTTTGAGCTGTTGCCCCAATATTTGGATTCAGCTTCCTTGGCCAACCATCTTTCTTATTCATGATGAATTGGGCACTAGGTGGTCTCTGAATTTTAGATTGGCTTTCTTCTGGCACTAGGAATGTGTTTAAGGTCAGAATGATGAGTTGCCTTATAAGTATTCCAAGGCAAACAACCTCATAGGCACATACCTTGGGAGGCCTGTAGGGACAGAAGCTACAACCATAGATTCTGATGACTGTGTGATTTTGGTATAAATACCAATCACCTATTTTGTAGTTCTTGGACAGCTGTAAGATTTTCTGCATATCTTTGGACAATCTGGCAGGAGGATACCTCTTCAAGAGGCATGTAACTGGATAGACAATTTGGTCAATAAATTCACAGTAGGAGTAGGGAGAGCTCTGGATTTGATGAAAGACTGAAGACCAGAAGATGACAGATCTCCTCTCTCCCTGTGAATCCAGCTTCTTGATGGGGCATTGGAAGCAATCTGTTTGATAGCTGGCAGAAGGTCTGTAAGTGGTTCCTCTCTGCCACAAAATCTGCAATGAGGAAATCACTGTCTACAAGTGGCATAGCTTCAAGCTCCTTATTGGGTGGATTAACAGGAGCAACATCCAGTGAAGATGGAGTGGCCATGTTTGATTTTAACTGGATATTTACTTGAGTTTAGGATTGGTGCAAAGGCTGAGGAATGCCCACTAAATTGTGTTTGACAGTGAGCAGCCCTGAGAGTATGAGGGAACTCTTACAGGTTTTGATAAACTGTGGGGCACTCTGTTGGAAGAAACCAGAGTGTGTTTGAGCTAATTAGCTGGTTTTTCAAGGGGGACTTTGAAAACAGGGGTGAGTGTGCAGTTTTATGGGCTTTTAGCCGGTAGCTTGGCTTCTCCAATTAGTTTTTATGGTGAATTTCGCAGAAGGGCACGGGTTTCTTGCAGAGCCTTGTGGTGCAGGGATTTTACCAGGTCTTTGGGTGGTTTCAGTGGACAATTTATCTGTGAGGAGCTTATACAGAGTTTTTTTACAGGAATTTAGGAGAAAAAATGGGAGAAATACGGGTGGTTCGCCTGCGGAAAATACCTGGATTTCTCGGTACAGGAGGCGACAAGCTGGATCAATTGTAGGTATTTGGATCGACTTTGAGGGCGGCAGCAACTTTGGTGGATGAATTCTCGATTTCGGCAGTAAACGACGTCTTTTGCATGCAGAGTGCTGCGGAAACGACGAATAAAAATGACAAACAACGGTCATTTCCCAACTTTTTATGCACTTTTGGCCCTTTAGCGCCTTTTTGGTGATGACGTCAGCATGAAGTCATCGATGGGTCCGGGTACGGCAGGGTGACGTGGCAGCTGACGTGGGTGGCCAGGTGGCGGTGACACGGTGGCAGGGAAGGCAGGTGGACAGACGACGTGAAGGTGACGTGGAGGCGCGGTGGCGGAAAGGTAAGGTGACGTCACGCTGACGGGGGTGTGACGTCAGCGAGGGGGGGATGGGTGGTAAACGGTTTCCCCGGAGGCCTCATGGGCGGTAAGAGGTATGAGGGGGGGGTGCTCCGAACACTGCGGGAGGCCAACGCGTGGCGGGGGTACGGCGGTAAAACCGCCAATCCCCCGGACGCAAAATGTCGGGCATATTTTATACAATATCGACCGCCCACCCTTGGATCGCATTGCCCACGATCAGACGGCCAGCGGGGGAAACGATATGACGGTGTGTTAAAACAGGGGGACCCGCCGATTAAATTAATCGATTTAAACATAATACGCGCGGGGGTGGGTTTTAACCTTAGGTTTTCGGGTTTTAATGTAATCGTGCCCATTTATAAATGTTTTTATTTGAAAAACATTATAACCAATGTATTTAGGGCGGAAAAGGGGTAGGAAGGGTTAATGAGGGCAGGGACCATGGATTTTTGGTTTCTAGCCAAAGTTTTTTAATTGAAAACCATAGTTTAGGGTCAAAGAGGGTTAATATTAACCCCTGATGGGTTAATATTTCCCAAGAGGGGGCTATATAGCTATAGTACTAGGGGGAAGGGTATTTACATAGATTTTTGGGATTTTTACATAGATTGTGTAAAATTAGGGAAGGGGAATACTTAGGGAGTTAGATAATACATTAGTTGTTAATATGACATTGTGAGGTGAATGTAGGGGAAAAGATTAAGTTTTTAAAAGGTAAAACTTAGGAATGGAAGATGAATGAAATGAGAGTAAAGATTTTTACACAAAAATGTGGCTTCTTTCTCTTGACTAAACTTCATGGTTTGACCTAGTAGCTTGTCATGAACTGAAGTGGAACTGGACACTTGAGCAGATCTGAAGGTCCTTGGGGATATTAGTAAATGATGTTTGGGGGAAAAAGGGGAAAATTAGACATGCTTCCAATGTTATGTCCTCAAACCTCTGCTATGGTTCCAATACCTTGAATGGAATGAGTCTTTGTACTTGATAAGCCAATTGGTGATGGCCCTTCATTTCTGCAACCTGGCACTACTTACCCAACCTAGTAATCCTAACATTGTTTCTTCACTTGAAGTGGGTGCACTTGAATTAGCAAACCCTGATTGTTCTCTTTTTCTTTTGACTGCCCTCCTATCTAAATGTACCCTTATTTCTTCCAAGGACCCAGATTAAGCAGTTGGGCTCCTACATTTCTCTACCTAGCTAGTCATCTGCCAAGCATGAGCTGTTTGGACAGGAAACATTCTCTATTCTGCAACAAGCAATTTAAACATGGCATGGTCCAGATTAGACTATTGGGCCATCCATCAAGTATGATTAGCAGCAGTATTTGTAGAGTGGGACACTGCCAAAAGATAGTAGTGGCATTTTGACTGGCCACTTTCCTGGTCTTTAGTTTGGGGTTCATTTTCACTTTTCTTTTGACAATTTGATTTTCTTGCCTTTTGATTATTCTTTTAAGGCATACCCTCTTTTCATTTTTTAATTTTCCTAGTATGTACACCAATTATGGAACCTTTGCAGCCTGCAATGATGAACATATTTAGCCCTTTCACTGTCAATCATGAAAGATGAAACCTATTGGTATAGGAACCTAATAGAAAGGACATGGAGGAAATGGTGATCCACCATCTTTATAGTCATCCTCTTCGTCTGCATCATAATCCTCTACCTCAGTAAATCAACATCATAAACCTAAATCTTCTAGGAAAATTCCATTTTTAAAGCTAGATGTTAAATTTGAATTACCCATGTTTAACAGTGAAGTCAATGTAGAGAAACTTGACAACTAGATAAGATAGTTGGAAGTTTATTTAAGGATTAAGAACTTACATGATGACGACACCAAGATTCAGTTAGCCTCATGAAGGATGGAAGGAGTAGCATTGGTATGGTGGGAATCCAAGACCAAGGATGGAATTGGAAAACACGGTAGGCTTACTTTATCATGGGCTCAATTTATTTCCGCAATTAAGAAGCAATTTTATCCTCTTGCTCATTTACAAAAGGCTATAATGAATTGGCGAAGTTTTAGACAACTTAAAGGACAAAGTGTTCAAGAATACACTCAAGAGTTTAGGAGAAGAGCACTGTTGTTAGGAGTAGACATACAAAGTCAAGACAATTTGCTGAAATATATAGGTGGTTTGCACAACTACCTTAAACATACTATCCTTATATTCAATCCTACTAGTCTAGACGAAGTTTGTGTACAAGTTACGCATTTAGAGACTAGAGGGGAAAACACTTTTGATGGAAATGAGGATAGTGATTTTAAAGGCAAAGGAAGAAAAAGAATTGCAAACTCTAGAAAGGAAAAATGGAAATTCTTTTACAAGAACTGTTAAAAAAAAAGCCACAATGAAGACCATTGTTGGAAGCTTCATCTGGAGCTGAAACCAGAGAAATATAAAACCAAAGACAAAACCAAAGAAAAGGAAAAAACTGTAGCAACTGTTGAATAGGACTTAGGGTCTGAATCACGTGATGAGACAAAAAGTATTGCCATGGTATTAAAGAACATAAAGGAGAAAGAGGTTGTACAAGAAACAAATCCCAATTCTAGCACATTAAATTGTCACAAAGAAACTGAAAATGAAAAGAGGAGGATAGAGTTATTTCATGTGAGGATAATCTCAAACCACACAAAGATAGACACACTTTTTGATAGTGGGTCTCAAGCTAATCTCATCTTAGAAGACTTGGTCAAACAACTGAAACTTGAGACAATTCCACATCCAAGGCCTTATCCACTTGGGTGGATATGTAAGGATGCAAACTTACAAGTCTCAAAGAAGTGCATCTTGCGCTTTGCCATATGATGAGCCCCAGAAATGGGTAACTATATGGGCTCATTTTGCCTCTTATTTCGACTTAATCCACCATTCTCATTAGTTTGTTGCATGTTTTTGAATATATTTATGCTAATAGAGTGAATTGGGTTAGTCACTTTGCCATGTAGTCTAATGAGTGTTTATTGTAGATTTTTTGGACAATTTTGGACAAAGACAAGGAATTTATGAGAAAATGGTAGCCAAACTCAAGGAAAATAGGGAAGAGGACTTGTAGGGAGGGTGTCTCCTTCATTAATGACCCCTTTCCTCAAATCCTCCATCAGCAGCTTGAAGCACAAAGGCCCACATTGACGATTCCAAGGGGCAGTCGAGCAAGTCAAGTAGGACTGTTGTTTATCTTCAGTTATAGGAAGATGAGTTCCTTGATTTTAGGAGTATTGTTGGGAGTCCCCATTTGTATAAGAAAGAAGGCTTCGAGCCTTAGTAGGTTAACCAGTTGTTAGTATATTTTCACACTTTTGTGCAGTACATTGGTCAACTTATTTTCGAGTTCTTTTTTAAGACAGTTTATGTGATGTAACTACTATTTTTTGGATAAATGAAGATGAAACAATTTTTGAGCTAGCACTAATCTCTTTTAGAGGGCTGAAGCTCTTGGGTTAGGGCCCAACCCAAGCTGCCCATCACCTCCTCTGTGTATTTATATGTTTTCTTGCTTCCATCCATGAGTTAACTTTTGTTGCATAGATTCATCTTACTTTGTTAAGTTAGGTTGCTTTTGATGATTAGAATAGTTTTTTTTTGTATCATTTGAGAAATTAGGTTGCTATAGTGACAAAATAAGATTCAAAAAGGCCACAATAGGCCCTGATCTCCTTTCTCCCTTCTTCGGACTATGATTTGAGGTCAAGGCACTACTGCTGCCACCAAAAACACAGTTTTTGCTCTTTCATGCAACTGCTAGTGTGATAACTTGATTTGGAAAAGTTGATAATAGCTTAGATTCACATGCTTAGATAATATCCTGTTCATTTTCCATAGTTCTCTCACATGATTTTCTATTCATAAGGTATTGTTCAACATTTTTATGTTTTTAGGTCAGAAATTAGGTTAAGCTAGACAAAACTCTGCTTTTAGTTCTTTCTTTGGTCAATTTTTGATAAGTGAATGTGTAGATCTCTTGCAAGACATCTTAGCTCACCATCCCTCCATGAAATAGTGAGCACCAACTTACCTCTCCTATATTTCCCAACTCATTCACAGCATTTCGCCAATCTGCCCTAATTTCTGTATTTTCTTCCATAAAGTTGCTTTCTTGCCATTTGAGCAAATCCAACCATCACGTTCATCCCTGATCTTCCTTGACAAGTTTTAGACAACTCAACACCTTCATCTAGCCTTCATTTCCCCTTTCCCATCATCCTCCCACCTTCAAAACCCTAAAAACAGTTTTCAGCCTTCTCCTGTAGAACCTCCTGTAGATCTCCTCTAGCCTCCTGTAGAATTTCCTGTGAGTGATTTTTCGAAGTCTGATCGCAATGGAAGTCTTTAGAAGGGTACTAGGGGCTTCTTAGTACCTCTCCACACCTTCCACACCTTCTGCAAAAGCCAACTCCATTTTCCTTTGCCACCAAATCTCTGCACAGTCACAACTAGTCAAATCACAAGCACAATAATCCCACATAAAAATACTCAAAAGTACAAAAATATGATTTCTTCTCATTTCCCTTCAAAAGTAGCTTGAATAAATGCAATTTACCTTTTCAGTAGTCAATGGAACTCACTTCATTAGTTTCCATCTCTTTTCTTGCAAAAATAGGATTAGTGGGTAAACTAGAGTTTGCTAGGGTTTGCATTTCATTTCAAGTTTTCATTCTCTTTCTCAAGTAGAATAGCCCCTGTAGATTTAGTTTCCTTCCATCACAGTTAAAGATTCTTCTAAGAACTCATAGAAGTTGGATTAAGCTCCTAGCAAGCTTGTGCCAGTTGATCAAGTGATAACCGTAGTAAGAGCTAGTACTTGTGCATACAACACCATTGCTTCCAAGTTTGTTACAAACTACCAGTTTATAAAAGTAAAGAAGGAAGCCCCAGGAGTTGCAACATTATTGCTGCAATACTGGAGCCCACCACCATAACAGCTGATTATGTTGATTGGGCTGAGCTGGTTGTAGTAGCACTTGACATTACAGGTGTTGTGTTGGGTAGTCAATATTTATTTGATAGAAAGGCAATCTTCCATCGCCATGAAAATAAGTATCACTTGTTCAAGGATGGAAAAGAGTACATTGTGAGAGCACATAAGAAGAAGGTAGAATCTTCTTTAGGCCATGCAGGGCAATTGAAAAGGCTAGTTAATTTAAGTCAAAATCTGACTTTGTTGATGGTTAAACAACAAGATTTTGTACAATCTCCTTTTCATATTATTACTGATATAAATGATGATATGTTTCAGTCAGATAACAGTTCATCTTTGAAAGAAGATGACAAAAGGTTGCACAAGATACCTTTGGTGTTGATCGGTGTAGAGAACTAAGTGTCGGTGCAAAGTGGTGCAAGATTCCATGAGAAGGAAAAGCCTATAAGCAAAGAGGGCACACAGTTCAGCATGGGTCAATGTTGGTTTCAGAATGGAAAATTGGTATGGCGAGAGAACTTGGTCACGATTCGGAACAAGTACAAGGCTCATTTAGCAAAAATTCTCCATGTGAAAATTTGGCAAGGTGAACTATATTTTAAGTATTCTTTAAAGTTTGACCATTGTAGAAACAATATGCTTTTTGCAAAATATAGTTGTTGTTCTGCAAATTTCAAGAATTTGTATCATGACTCAGTCAATTTTAGCAACGGTCGGCCAGTGAATTCAAGGGAAAATTTATTTGTTTATGAGAAGCTCAATTTGATGAAGTCAAGAAGATTTCAGTTCTTCAAGGTTGGAAGAGTGGAGAATCAGTTTCCTTGTCTCCATTTTCGGTAATCAGAGAGCTTTTGGGGTCCAAAAGCTTCCCATTTGGTGAGGTGTGATTAGGTGATCATGCCCTAAGTGAAAAAAATGCTCAAATTTTGAATTGCTCAAAATTGGTTGGAATAAGAACGACTGGGTAGGTCTCGTCAAAATGGTCTTATATGCATGAAAGGCACTCAAATCCGAGACTATATGGAGGAGTTATCATATTTTGAAAATTCCCAATAAACTGAAAAATTTGAATTTAAAAAAAAAAAGAATATTCCAAGGAATATTCCCCAAAATATTCGCGGGAATATTTTTTTTTGTAGGACCAATAAGGGGCCGACAGGTGGCAAGCCTGGAGGCCGCCACGTGGCCCCAATTCTGCAGGTCTATGATATGGCAAAATTATATGGCACTTTGCAGGATTCGATTGCGAGTCTCTGTGCTACCAGCCCACAGGCCCATCCAGCGCACCTAACGTTGTTTCTTAACAACTTAAGGGAACATATCATATTTAAAATTTGTTAAAAGTGAAGTTTGGGGTAGAAAGGAGCCAACCCCTAAGGGCCAACCCCTTATCCATATGACCAGAGTGCGGAACCAAAGGCCTATTCTTGACGGATAACCTTCAACCCCGACGGTTAATGTTACGTGGTCACATGCACCTTTAATGTCAGCAGTTATGGTCCAGCTGGTGGTCAGTTTGGTGAAGTCCGCTATTTTAGGTGCAGTTTACAAAATTAGCGGGATTAACTGCAGTTAACCCACATTTAGTGAAGGTTTTTTTGGTCAAACTGGACAAAAACTTCTGGAGGTCATAACTTTGGCTAGGGAGATCGTTTTGGAGTGAATTTTTTAATTTATTTTGGGTATTCTGAGCATTCCAGAGCCAACGGTATAGGTTTTAGAGCCAACAGAGCTCATCTTTAGGTACTTTTTCAACAAAGAAGCTTGGGGAGCCATTAAGGCCTAGGGAGTGTTGGAGCTGTATTGGGCTATGGTTAACCTTTGGAGGTGAAACAAAAGCCATTCTTGACTATTTTCTATGTTCTGAACTCATTTTCACAACTTATTTTGCCTGTTTAGCTTTCTAATCATTGTATAACCAATTTGAGGATCTAATAAGAGCAAGGACATGCCCATTTGGGGGCCTTGGACCGGGCAAATGTAGCCCAGGAGGGGTGAACTGCCTTATTAGCTGCTGTGTTATATTATGTGATTTTATCTTGCTGTGTTTTCAGATTTGATATGCTAAATAGTAAAATGAAATAAGACTCCACACATAAGACTCAGAAATTTACCAAAAACACTTTGTTTCAATTGCAAGACATGAATAACAGTTTACACATATAATTTAATGGAAATGAATACCTTGAACAACAAATACAAGTAGTTTCATTTTCAGATCATTGAACCTCATTGTAACATAGTTCAGAGGCATGTAACTGCCACATCTCTTCTGAGAGATAAGCTACCATTGCCCAAGCTAGTTTATTTCCATTCTATTTGTAAGCATATTTCAGTAATTTGATATTAATGAAAGGAAGTGTTATTTATGCTACATCCCTTTATTTATAGTTATATATGTAATTTTTTGCATTCATGTTTAAGTTTGGATCGAAATCCCAACAGAAGGTGCTTGCCGAGTTGAAGCATCGCCTTTGCTCTGCACTAGTGCTCACCTTACCAGACCTGCAACAACCATTTGAGATCGAGACAGATTCCTCTGACTATGATATTGGTGAAATTATCACTCAGAAAGGTAATCCAATAATATCATAGTGAGACACTTTTAGACACAATCCAAAATATTCTACCTATGACAAAGAGATGTATTCCATTTTGCAGGACTACCGACAATGGAAACATTACATTCTAGGGAAGGAAACGGGCATCCACATAGACCACCGACCCTTGAAGCTCATACATACACAATTGAAGTTTCTGAATGATCACCATCATAAATCATCCACATACCTACAACAATTCCATTTTAACATTAAGCAAAAGAAGGGCAGCACCAATAATGTTACAGACTACCTCAGCCAACTGTTGGTAATGGCGCTAACCACTATGCTCGACTCTAGTGGGAACGAGACTTCGGGGTGGACTTATCTTTATAAGAGTGATCTAGAATTTGGTAACACATACCAGACACTCCTGGAAGGAAAGAAAGTTCCAAATTTTCACCTCCAGGATGCACAGTTATTCCACATAGGGCACCTTTGTTTTCCTTCAAGTGAGCATGCCAAGATGATTTGGGAGGCGCACTAGATTTGGGTTGTTGAACATTTTTGGGTAGAGAAAATAGTGGCATTTTTGTAGAAGTATTTTTATAGAATGAACCTTCGATAGGATTTTGGGAAGTACATTAGATCATGCACTGCCTACACCATTGCTAAATTAACCATCAAGAAGCAAGGCCTATATACTAATCTTCCTGCCCCTATTCGAACTTGGTAATCCATCTCCATGGAATACATGTTGGGCCTTCCTTATACTAAGTATGGAAATGACTTTGTTTTCATGGTCATCGACAAATTCTCTAAGATGGCTATTCTAGCAACCTGCAAGAAGAGTATCATAGCAGAAGCCACTACTAAGCTCTTCTTTGAACAAGTGTGGGTACACTTTGGGATCCCACATTCCATTGTCTCAGATTGGGGCAATAGGTTCCTAAGAACATTTTGGTCAAGTATCTAGGTAATGTTGGATAACAAGCTCACTAAGTCCACAACTTTCCACCCTCAAACTGATGGCCAAACAAAGGTCGTCAATAAGATTATCATACACATTTTCTGCATGTACAACTCGAAGGATCCATGCACATGGGATGAAATCCTCCCTTATGTCCAACAAAACTATAACGGAGCTCTCCATATCTCAATTGGTCACATCCCCTTTCAGGTGGGGTTGGGATTCTAATCATTATGTCCCATTGATGTGGTCATACCATTTGTAGCTACTCAGGGATATTCGACTCATGTCCAGTTTGAAGCTAAGAGGGCTAACAACTTCATTAAGTGCATTCAACACATCCACCAATAGTTCCATGACATATTTGATAGAGCCAATTCTAAGTACAAGCAATGACATGATTAACATCAGGTGCCACACAAGTTTCAGGAGGGCAACAAAGTTTGGCTACATTTGCAAAAGGAGCGCCTTGCTGGGCCCCACCGCAAGCTTCACTTGCTCTAATATGGGTCGTACACCATCACCAAGGATTTAGGGGATAATTACTTCATTCCACCATTCCTTGGCTTGTGCCCAATATTCAATGTGGACCGGTTGCGGCCATACTTTCCCCCATTATTGGACACATCAGACATTGTTCAGCAGTTGACACCAATAGAGCTCAACCCAAGCTGCATCGAGTAGGCCACAACGAATAAGATCATGGACACACATGTCAATAACTCTCTAGTAGAAGATCCAACTATATCGAATTGTCAAAGTTGGCCAACTCCTGCACCAAGGCAAGTGGCCTACCAGGGACCAAGTTTAGCTGAAGTTTCCCCATCTCATGGAGGCACTCAACGCAATGGGGACCATTGATTTCTAAGGGGGGAGAACTGATCCAGGTGGATATTGGTGGCCACCTTCCTATTCCACTTGGACCCCCATGATTGTTCAGTTTCCTTAATTGTAGCACGAGTTACTATTTTTAGCAGTTTTTTGGGTCCTAAACTTTTAGAGTCGTTTTGAAGCCCTAAATGACGTTTTTTGGAAAACATGAAAACATTAGATTTTCATAACATTTGCAGTCAAAATTTGTAGTCCTCGGATAGATATTTTTAACAAGGTATTGTGCGTGTCAAATAGAGATTGTATGCCAAAGTTACGACCCCGAGAAGTTGATGTACCAATTTACCCCAACGGGGCCCACAATTTTGGCACCTCATCTCCTAGGTTTAGATTTGTGGATGTTTAGGGTTTTCCATTGTTTCTCAATCATAAATAGGACCTTCAACCTCACTTTAACATAGTTCATAGGCATGTAGCAACGACATCTCTTCTCAGAGATAAGTTACCATCGCCCGAGCTAGTTTATTTCCATTCTAAATGTAAGCATATTTCAGTTATTTAATATTAATGAAATGAAATGTTATTTCTGTTGCATCTTTGTTTTTATGGTTATGTTTGTATTATGTTTCATTCATATTTAAGTTTAGATCATCTACACAGAGTCATATGATTGACCCATAAAATTTTTGGCATAATTCTCGAGGGCCATGTGGCGCCTTCCCATTGGGCTACATGGCGCATCATGATTGGGCCACGTCAAACCAAATAACCAATAAAAATGCACCAACACCACCTACGCGACCTACCACATGTCAGCATGTGATTGGTCCACCTGTTTGTTGCACATCCCATTCAACTATTGACATCAGCACCACGTCACCTATATGGACTACCTAGTCAGTAGCCCAATCAACCCTGCAACATGAATTTTTAGTTGTTTGCCAAAAACTTCAAAACGTGCTAACTTTCAAATATCGTTCTGATTGAGGTGATTCAAGAATCATTGGAATCAGAATGATGGTATCTACGATTTGGCATTGGTTTTGAGTGATTTTCAGCACTTTGATTTTTGAGTGTATGTTTGATCCCCTAGATCACACTCCACACTATATCAAAGGGTTGAAAACAAATCCATTTTGGCCTTTCCAACTAGTAAAATTCCCTTTCTAAAACCCTAAACACCTTTCAGAAACAATTGTCTACAAGAGATCCTTACAAGTAGCAAACCTGAAATCCAACTGAACAAGATGAATGCATAAATGAACATAAAAGCATTGACGAATTCACTTTTGAAAATTGTTTCAAGCATAAATTGTAAACACACCTACTATAAATACAATTTTAGAATTTGATTTATAAATTAACCTCTATAAGAAATCTAGTTTCTAAATTGAATCTATATTTGATTTATTTTTTTTATAATAATACACTTTCATACTGGTTCTTCAACATTCTACTCTCCACTTTTTTATTTGAAATGAAGATGGATGAGAAAAGTATATATCTTTATGGATGTGGAAAGTGAAATGTTATTAGTCATTCCCATCCAATCTAAAATGGTATATAAACTTATTGGGAACCCTATACCTAATTTATTACTATCTATTATAGATATTTGGCTCTATGAATTTATCTTCTTCTCAGTGGGCTTGGTCTCACTTCTGAGCATTTCATTCTTAACACATCCTCCTAGTGAATGGATTGTGTCTCCATAGGTGTACTATCCATGGGCTATTTTTGACTCATTCTTTGTTTTTTCTAGGACTCATCCAAATTGTTGGTCATTAAGAAATGACAAACATTAGCTCTCCACTAAAAGTTCCGATAAGAACCAATAATTTGGCCCTTGTGCTACTCAATTCATTAAAATGGTATATAAACTTATTGGTAACCCTAAACCTAATTTATTACAATTTGTTACAGAGATTGGGCTCTATGAATTTATGTTCTTCTCAGTGGGCTTTTTCTCACTTCCGGAAATCACATACTTACAACATCTTCTTGATGAATGACCAGTGTCTCCATAACTGTATTGTCCATGGGCTACTTTTGACTTGTTCTTCATTTTGTCTGAGACTCACCCAAATTTTTGGTCATCAATAAAAGACAAACAATAGCACTGCACCAGAAAGTTGGATAAGCACTAAAAAATTGGCCCTTGTGTTGATCAATTTGTTAAGAGGGATGTGGGTGTGAAGGAGAAACTCGATAGAGCAGTGGTCAAATGATCAAATTAGCCTAGATCCATCATCCTATAATCTTTAATCTAGAATTATTTTAAAGATAATCTTATAAATTCAACGTATTAATATAAATTTAACAACATATTAAACCTACATTTAAAAATATTGACACACTTTCTTACATTATACGTACACATCTCCCTTATATTGAATTATTGAGTATATCTCACCACAATTACAATATTTAAATATTTTAAAATAATTATTATGAAATGGGAGAGGTTATTCGTTGTATTTGAAATTTCAGAGTGTATTCCAATAAATCACATATTAAAAAATCAAAAATCATTTATCATCACCAATTATGAAAATAAGATAAGAGATTCATATAAAATAGGATAAGAATATTTGTCATAATGGTATGGCACAATCCAAAGTTCATGTTCATACAAACAACTCTTTATGTTATAATATAATTTTTTGAAATCAATAAAATCTATAACTATAATGTTTATTTAACTTTGTTCCATTTTTTTATTTAAGTTAAATTTTTAAATAGTAATCATTATTTTTGCAATTAAAAAATTGGAAATTACATTAGGTTGATTACTATTATCATAATTATTCAGTGTTAATCATTGTTTTTATTAGAAATAAAAATCAATTGGTGTTTGAACTAATGACTTGTGTAGATTTTCTTGTATATTCACAAGCTCATGTAATCTACTAAAACAAGAGACAAGAATCTACTTCTAATCTTTACAGTGGAAGCACATAAAGGTCGAGCAAAACAATAATTGACAAGAGGAAGATAAATCAATGGCACATATCACAATAAGTATCCGAGGAAAGCCATAGCTCAAAACTCCACTATCTATATTGCATTAATCAGAAATCCAAGGTGATAATGCAATGCTTGTTCTCACAAGAACAATCCCAGCACTTAGTATCATCAATCTCCACCTCACAAGAAAGCTCTTGGCCAACACTTAGCTAATTCTCCATCTCTCCAAGTCCCTATTTCCTTGCGCAATTCCTATGGATGATTAACCCATCTTAAAGGGAAATCAGTGCACTCAAAACTGTGCAATCCCTTCAAGGATCAATTCTTGATTGCATGCACTATTAGTGCAACTCAGAAAAATTAAAAAAAAATAGTACATTGTCCCTACACTCTAGTCTCAACTGGGTCTTTCTCATAATCGACATGCATGAGTTTCTAATGAGGGAATATTCAGTTAACTGGAGTAGCGCTAGTTGAGTGCACTAATGCATCAACTGGCTATTAACTCACTATTAGTTCCTCAAATAGTTTGGAACTAATTTAACTAGAATTAACTCAATAAACTAAGTTAACTAATTACCACTCAGACTTAACTCATCTTGGACCCCTATAATATAGGGACAACATTTACATGACTTCGAGAAGACTTCCAACTCGAAATTCTTAAGTTCACTAAGTCAAATCACTCTAGTTAACTATTACAAGTTGCTATGAGAATTGTTGGGTTAAGGGGGCCTGACCCAGGTTCAGCGTTAATCACACCAACCAAAAAAACCCTAATTGTTGACCCTTTTGGCAACAACCTACGTAGCGCAGGCTGCCGTCTCACCCAAAGCAGTATTGGGGGATGCTAGAACTAGGTTTCTGGATCCAAAATCAGGTGTGATGGTTTCCTAAGGTTCTAAGGGTTTAGATCTACCTTCACGCAGATATATTCCATCCAACTATCAACTACTATAACTCTATGAAAAGGACCTTCAGATCCTTGTGAAAGTACTTAATTATACTTATCATGCAGAAAGATAACAGATCTACCCATTCCATGCAATAAATGTGTATTCTGAAGCCCTTCTGGCCTATATCTGTCGTCAGGCAGATCTATCCTTTTCAAACAGCTAACTAAAGAAGATCTATCTAATGATTTCCCGATATTCGCAAAGGTCTTAAATCGTTATTAAAATGCATAAAAGATGCAAATCCACTACTTTCACATAATAAACAACCATTAATTCACATCAGTAATAACAGCTCACGGAGGAATACAAACTTAACTGAAACAATAAACAAGACATAGATGCAAAGATTCAGCTCAAAACAATGTTTATTATGAATAAGCATTCAATTACAAAATTCTCCTCCCTGTGCACTTAGCTGCAGGGGCCCACGCACTCAACTTGTGGACTTACGAAGGTCTTTGTGCTCTTATCTGCAGGAGCCTTCCCCTTTCACCTAAGTACAGGAAACAGACTTTTCCAACTGTTTGTTACCTATATCAATAGGTTTCATATTTCATGATTGGCTATAAAAGGTCCAAATATGCTCTGCTTTGATGATGCAAAGATCCCATATTTCCATAAAGAGACAAGGCGTGTCTGTATCTTGATAGAGACTCAATTTTGATGGATGGTCCAACAGCCTAATCTGGATCATGCCATGTTTAAATTTCCTGCTGTAGAATAGAGAAAGAAGTCTGTCCAAACTATTTAATCTTGGCAGACAAGTAGTACAGGTAGAGAAGAAAGAGTCCCAACAGTTTAATCTGGGACCCTGGAAGAAATAAGGGTAGGATTTGATAGAAAATCAAAGGAAAAAGCCAGGGAAAAGAAAAGGCACACAAAGGGTCTGCAAGTCCAAGTGCACCCTCCAAGAAGAAAAAATGCTAGACAAAGTAGTTGGGTAGGTAGTTGGGGTTGCAGAAGTGATATCCAGTTCAAAAGATTTGACTTTGATATTCAAAATAAGAGAAGCAAAACAAATGATTATGTCTAACATCCCTTTCTCCCCTTTTCCCATTTGTTACTAACATCCCCTCATGAGTTCAAATGCAGGGAAAGATCTATGGTTGCATGGATGTCCTTTCTACTTTAAAAGCCACATTTCTTGTGCAAAGATCTTTTCATTTTGATCTACTCTTTACACTAAGTTGCTTTCAACAAAACTTAGTTGTATTGGCCTGCTTTTACATTTTTCTCTTCATCCATATTAACCTCTGATCCTATTATATAACTCCCCTATCTTACCCTTCCCCTACTAGTATTAACACCATGGTGTATAAACCCCAAAATTTGTATAAATATCCCTCCCCTTGGCATTATAGCCATATGGTCTGTTTAAAAAAGGAATCAAAATGACACCTGGTCACTTTGATGAACCTCCTGGTCACCTCTCTTCCCATTCCAAGTCATTTTACTCATATAGCCCTCATTTGCAAAGAAAGACCATAACAAAACCTCTCCTACCCATAACCCCTTTTTCAAAACATGACAAAACCCGAAAAAACCCATAAAACCCAAGGTTCTCCGCCCAAATATTTAAATGAATATTTTAATCACGTGGCGGGCCCCTTCCCAACCTGCACAACCCGTCGGAAGACCTGCCAGCCGTCCGATCTCCGCCGCCCAGATCCAAAGGTGGGCGGTCAATTTCACTCCCCGACCTGCCGACCTTTACCGTCCGGGGAAAATGGTTTTGGGCCCGTACAAGGACGCGTGGCGGGCGCTGGGGTTGTTCGGAG
>APFE031600246.1:42890-58732 GCA_000404065.3 Pinus taeda | reverse complement strand
TTAATGGCAGTCATCGAGCTACCCTCATGCTGGAGGAGGAAGCTCCAAGTAGTTAGACTCTTGTTTCTCTATATAGCTGAAACTTCTATGTAATCAGGGTTGGACATTTTTAGAAAAAAAGTATTGCTTTGGCTTGTGTAAAAAACTCAATTTAGTAATATGATTTGCTGTTTATCTTCTCAGGATTCTTACAGTGTTTGAAATGCTCAAGATATGTGGTTTTGTCTCATCTTTAATGCTTTTTACAGTTGTATAAATACACAATCATTCAGAATTCACTTATGCTGCTCTGACTTCCTGTGTGTATTTGTAAACTGAGGTTTCTATGGTATGATGTTTTGAGTATTTAAACATTGCTGCCCTGACTTCTATGCATGAATAGTGTTATATTTTATTGAATAGAATCAACTCCATAAGCCCAATGGAAGTATTCGTAATGTCTGTCCAGCCAGCCTGTTTATTTAATTTGCTTTTCCAGAGTTAGCCCTCTTATCAACAAACAAAAATCAATATTTTTCTTAGAGAGAGCCCTCTCGGGCTAGGGACGCTAATCCTTAGTCCAAAGATTGGTCTGAAACAGTTACACAGAGTCTATCTGATTAGCAGCCCCTTCAGAGACTGATTTTGTGATAACACTCCTGATGAGGTTGGAAAGACAGGAACAAGAAGCTCAACCAGAAAAAATGGAGGTGATGTAGACAATCTTGATTCACCAATTGATATGGATGTTTCACATGATTTTGAACTGAACTTGTCTACAAATTTTGAACCAAATTCCTTCAAAGAAGCTTCTTCTCATGATGAATGGAAAGAAGAAATGTATAAATAATATGATGCTTTGATACATAATGGCACCTGGAAGTTGGTTGATCCTCCATTGGGAACCAAACCAATAGGATGCAAGTAGGTCTTCAAGAACAAGTATAAAGCAAATGTTTCACTTGACAAGAAAAAAGGAAAGCTTTGGCAAAAGGTTTTGCACAGAAGGAAGGGGTCAACTATGAGGAGAATTTTTCCCCCACAACAAAATGGGCTACAATCCAGGCACTCTTTTCCTTGGCAGGTCAAAATAGTTGGAAAGTCCATCAAATGGATGTAAAAAATGCTTTCTTGAATGGAGATATGAAATCGAATGTTTTTATGTCCCAACCAAAAGGACTTTTTGTGAAGAGTTAGGAACTTAAAGTATGCAAGCTTGTAAAATCCTTGTATGGCCTCAATCAAGAACTGTGAGCCTAGTACGAGAAGTTCACTAAGCATCTTCTGAAACTCAATTTCAAACATTGTGATCTTGATGATGCAACTTTGTTTGTCAAGAAACTTGGCAAAATAATTGTATATCCTGTGGTATATGTAGATGATCTTCTGATGATAGGGAACAAGGATAGATACATTGCATCCATAAAGAAAGAACCAAGGAAAGGTTTTGAAATGACAGGTTTGGGCTATGTTTACTACGATCTTGGTATTGAAGTAACTCAACATCCAAAGCTTATATTCCTCTCTCCAAAGAAGTACATTGGAGATCTGTTTAATAGGTTTTGCATGACTGAGTGCAATCCTTTGACTACTTTGATGGAACATAACTTAAAGCTCACATCCACTAAAGGAAAATAATTTGAGAATGCAACAAATTAAAACAACTCGTAGGAAGTCTCAACTACTTGACTACTACCAGAATGGACATTTAATTTGTTGTTGGAATCCTCTCCAGGTTTATGCAAAAGCTTTGTGAGGGTCACTGGTCTACTACAAAAAGAGTTCTAAATTACTTGAAGGGAACTCAAGACTTTGGACTCAAGTATACAAAGGTGGATGACTTCAACTTGCATGGATACTCTGATTCATATTTTCATGGAGATAAACAAACTGGAATATCTACTTCAAGTTATGTTATGAGTCTTGGATCAAGAGTTGTCTCCTCGAGGTCACACAAACAATTAGTTCCAACATATTCCACAACTTAAGAAAAATATGTGGCAGTAATTGAGGCAACAAATGAAATTGTGTGACTCAAGAAAATTTTGGGAGATTTGCAGGGGAAACAAGTGAATTCAACTCCTCTTTTGATTGAAAAAAATTCTTCAATAAAGTTGGAAAAGAATCCAAAGTTCCATGATCGAACCAAGCACATAAATACAAAATATCATTTGATTCGACATCATGTTGAGGCCAAAACAACCCACCTATGAAATTGTTCCACAAATGAGCAAATTGCAAACATCTTCACCAAAGCGCTTAGAAGGGAAAAGTTTGAAAGATTCATTATGATGATTGGACTCACCAACATCCCTTTAGATGAAGGGGGGAAATGTTGACACCTAATATTTGGGATTAGGTAAAATTATGTAAATATTGTAAATAGTAAAATAAAAGTAAGCTCGAAGACGAAGAGACATTGGGAGATGAAACCCAATAGTCTCCCCCTCCTTGTATATATTCATATTCTCCCTTAATGAAAATCAATTTTTAATTCGTGGAGTTACTCTTGGCCTGATAAGGACCAACTTCTTATTTTCCCCTTTTTTTCTCAACAAACTCTGCCTTCGCTCTTAACTTACTAGATGTAGTCAAGTTTGACTCAATCTCAATAACATAAATTTTGGATTTTAGCTAGGGTGTCAGACCTCCTTTCCCTCAACATCAAGGAAAAGTTAGAATCAAATGTTGCTACAAAGGTGACTTTATTTGTTGCAAGAGAAGGCTTGATTTCATTTAAGATCTTATTTTAAACTTTATTAAATTCTTAATGAAATAAAAAAAACAAATTCACCATTTTTCTTCTTCATAGAATTAAACTCTATCTAATAACATAAATGATATTTCCTTTCACCCCACTATTTGAGAAAAGTATTAGTTGATTCAAACCATGAAGTAATGGGACTGACAGTAAGATGTCTAATTTATTTACATACCCATCCTTCCGAATATTGCATAAACAATTTCATGTGTACATCTTCATCTTCCACATTCATATGATCAAAAAAATTCAAAAATACTACAAGGTGTTCTTCAAAAGTTTTTTTATCTTCTCCATATATCCAGGAAAATGCTTAAGGTATCCTTAAGGAATATGGTGTTGATTATGGGGTAACAAAAGAGGTGTGAAGCTTACAACAAACAAGTCATTAACATTTTGTGTAGCCATTTTATTTTGTTGAACAATTATTTGTTGAATTATTAGTGGGGATTTTGTCTTCAAAGGCTTGTTAAAATCTTTAATATCCTCTCCTTCATGAAACATGTAGAAAATAAACATAGTTTCTTCTGGGTTTTTAACTTCTATCTTTGATTCAAAGAATAAAAATAAAGGATCCTTTAACACTTCAAACTATCAAGCAAAATTGTTGTTTCCAAAGGAATACATTTTTCAAGAAACTAGAGCACTCTTAGAGTTAACTCTAGTGTATCTTTTGAAACTTTAGGACCTTCACCAGCTTGACTTAGAGTTCCTTCATGTGAAGTACTTGGGCCTGAAAATTACTACTTTTCTCCTCAAAGCCTTTTCCAAATTAACTTTTTAGGATCTGATAACACTGCAATATTCTTTGAATTAGGGTTATTGTGTGTGTTTCTTCTCCTCCTTTTAGTTTTCACGTGAATGTTATTTATCTAATTTTATTCCCTTGATCACCAACAAGGAAGAATAGAATATCTTCCCAGGGAATAATACTTTATTTATTTAATCCCAAGCAACAATGCCAAATTTTATGTTGTTTCCTAAAAACAATTCCTAGCTAGGGAATCAATGCCTAGGCATCAAGGTAATTTATCAATCTTAAAAAATATATGTTTCGAAGTTGAAGTAAACAACAATAGGTATTCAAAACCATCAAATTCATTTCTTTCAATCAAACCGGCCAATTCCTAAACTTTTCATATAGAATAGTTTTCAAAGAATGGTAGAGGAAATAAGAACAAGAATTAATCTCTTGAGTAGTGATAAATTAAATAAATTAAAACCTCAAGAGGAACCAAATTAAGCATTCATGCATTCAATGGAATATAACAATGCATTATTCAAAAAGTTTGACACTATACTATATGAATCATACAACATCATGAGGGCACTTGAAACAAATTAAAACTTACAAAAATATGTTAATTTTATACTCATTATGCATATTTCCTTTCAAAGGTGTCTTGCATGCTATTTTGAATATGATGATTTGTTTAAGAAAAAATACCATGAATTAGGTAACATACATATCACATAAGAAGTACATAGACTACAATTAAATCCGAGAATATGATTTTTTATTAATTTCTTGGAAAGTTGTCTTAGTACTTTTTAGTACAATATTGACAAAATTTCTGAAAACTTTACAACCCCTTCTTTGAGTTATTTCATACTTTTTATAGAATACTTGGAAACAATTGCTTCAATTACCATTGGTAACTTTCAAAATGTACTATCAATTGAAACTAATTAAAAACACACAAAAATATTTACAAAAAAAACCATAATATTATAAAATTTGACGGTCTAACTTCCCCATATTAGACAAAGATTCTAAGCATAATTCTGGAGCAAGGTCCCCAATAACTCACACTGCAAATTGCACTACATGGTCCCATTGTTTGCTCATCGGGTACTGAAATTTGGCCATCCTTCTAAAAGCAACATCCAATTCAGTGAACTTTTGATAATTGGGTTTTATTAAGAACACAATTTTCAACTGCCACCAAAGTTGGAATTCCTTGTGTAGTTGCTCAAAGACCATTTCTCCTATCAAGGTGTCAACCAATCCCTCCATCTTATCCCCTAATTTTATATTTATATAATATTCCATGGTGTGCCTCCAAAAGAATTAAATTATAATGTTTATTCCCTCATAATGGTAGACCCATCTGCACTAACTTGTAAATTATTTATTTATTTATTTCCACGTGGCTTTTGGTCCCCAAATATTTTAACCATTATGTCCATAGAATATTATACCAGGAATATCTACACAAAAGGAGCACTTCATGTCATCTCAACCACGAAGCATAACCCTGAGAGTGTCGAGAGAATTAAATCTGTTACTTCTAAATAACATAGGTTCTTTAACGACGCAAACTTGACCAACTAAAAGTTTAGTTTTATTCATATCCAATGAAGTGGTAGCCAAGCCATTATACAATACCTCTATTGTTTATCTATGTAAATTAAACTTATCAAGTAAATTGATGTCCTTCACATTCATGGATATATTAATGGCTTGGAAATATGCTCTTGCTTCTATAATTTTTTACTTGGGCTATATGAGAGTTAATGTTAATTGATTATTTTCAAAGTCTATAACAAATGATAACATGGCTTGTGATGAGGCAACATTCTATGCCCATACCTGAGATGATAAGTCCGTTTTGATATCCAAACTTCTCTCCTTTATACTTACAAACTATGAATGGGTTTTATCTTCCAACTTAGGTCTTGGTTTGGATACTTATTTTTCCAATTTTTTTGCAGAGGTAGAAGTTTCTACATGACTCAATAATTCTATTTGAAAACCATAAATTTCCCACAAACTAACTTGAAACCTCCAATGATTCCACTGCTGCTTTTGTTTCTTCATACCTCAACCTCCTTCCAAATTGTTTGTCTGACTCATTCTTTGAATTCTCTATTCTACCCCTTTTTAGAATATTTTTCTTTAAGGTGTGGGTGTTAATAGCTATGTTATGACTTTATAGATCAATATCTATAGATTGTTTTGATCTTGATTACTCTTTAATTCATGAATCCTTGTTTGCTAATTTTTCAATATGTGGTTCAATGTCATGCTCCTATGGGGTTGACTGAAACTTCCATCTTTTGTTGGAGATAATATGGTGTGGCTCATAAGTGCACACTTTTCCTTTTGGAAAATTCATTGAGGCTAGAATTTGATCCACAATATTGAAGGCTTGTCTAGCGTTCACAATGAATGAACCTACCTCTTACTTAAGCTTAAAGGTCAACTCTTGCTTCCTTGGAACAAATTTCACAATATTTGAATTTATCTTCTGCCTAATATATTCTAATCCAAAAAAATAATAGGCAGGAATATGGGAAAACGATCAAGAGGCACTTATGAAAAATATATTCTTATTTTGATGTAATCTTTATACACATACCAATCCCCCACTCTTGTATCATGACTTAATTGCAAAATTTACTTTATTTCCATAAAATCCTTTGTGGAACTTCATCAAACATAATTGCAAATGCTACAAACATAAAACATGTGAGATACTATGAAAAACATTCATTGTTCTTCTTTCTCCTCATAATGGAAGTCTAGTAAACCATTAATTCTTGTTGATCACCATTAGAATTTTGAATTTGCAGGTTCAAAACAACAAATTTTGTGACCTAGGAATACAACATGAGGTATATAAGCAAGGATGGATACCTGAAGTATCTTGTATCCTTGAATTTAGACAAATGAAAATTGATTGCATCTCAAATATATGTAGCAAGATAAAAAAATATATATATATATTTTTATTTCTTGTGGAAGTAAGAGTGTTGAGAAATCCTAATACTTTTTCATCAACATAATGTATATCATGAAGGCCCAAAACACAAGCAATGGTAGATAGGATTTGTTGAATAATTTTAGAGAACATATTTAATTGGTAAGTTTGGGCTAATTCTAGGATAAGGGTATTGGTAGGTAACATAAACTCCAACATAGTTTTCTTCAACTTCTAACAACCCCTTGTACAATTGAATTAAACTTTCATCTTTGAGCAATTAGGGGTTTTCAACAAGCAACAAACATAAAATGTCATGAATATGTTCAAGCGGGATATAAAGGAAAATATGACCATCCCTAGAATTAATAACTCAATTACTTGGTATTTAAGACATTCCACACCAAGAAATAAACTAGAGGAATTCATACACTTGAGGAATGGTTAAAACCTTATACCATATTCATATACCCAGGAGGTATCATTTGAATGGGAAAACCTATTTAAAGCTTCTTATCTGAGTTGAAATAGGTCTAGGTGGTAATGGGTGTCATATATGTCTACTTCACGATCCATTAAGGTATATTATCTAAATTAATGGGGTCTTGAGGAATGGGGTTCACATTTTTCGGGTTATTCATTGAGAAAAAACAAAGGTAGTGGAAGAAACTACTTGAGGATATTCCTTGGAGACAATGTTGGCTTGTAACTCAATGTATGTAACTGGGATTTTTAATGGTTATTTATATGATGGATGATAGTTATAGTCATGATCTTCGTCATGCTTCTCATTTGCAAATAGAATAATGGGATACTTCCCCCTTTTTCCTTTATCAAATCCTTTCCTTTCCTTTGTGTGTGAACTTCATAATCCCCTCAAAGTATTTTCAGTGGTTATGTCATTGATGATGACGTTATCATGTCATGCTCTTGTCCACTTAAACTACCATGTCAACATTATCCATTCATTCATGCATGTTTGTCTCTAATGTGGCTTCTTACTTATCTACCAGGTCACCTGCCCCTTCAACCCTTGGAGGCGTGCCTATGTTGTCCTTTCTCGTTGGTCCCATTTTTTTCATGATATGTAAAACCACCCTTGGAAATATTGTTGTTAATGTTGACCCCCACACATGGTGGTTTTGAATTCAAGAGAGGGTTTTGCTACAATCCACCTCATATATTGATCAGGCGTAGGTAGTTTGGCACGAACCTCAACCACGCCCTCCTCCCCACTAAACATCAACCACAATGAGGTTACATGATTCATATGAATCATTGGATTTGGAACTCTTGTGGATTAATGACAATATGATGTTGCAACGCATACAACATTTGACCTTTTACTGACTTTTCATGAAACCTTTGAAAACTTTAAGTTTTAATAAAGTTCACATATAGTAATACCACTTTTCTTCCCAATGCACTTAAACTTTATAAACAAACAGATATTATATATAATATATATATATATATATATATATATAATATTATATATAAATATATATATATATATATATATATATATATTATATATATATATATATATAATATATATAGATACAAGAACGAGAATCCTTCTGTTGCAACACATCTAAAGCCCCATCCTTAGGAGGTGAATTTCCACAAGGTTTTTGGTTCCCAAGGTGGTTAGCTAATATGTCAACTTTCTAGGGATGTAGATTCTGCATACAACGTCTATTTAGGGTGCATAGTAACTCATTGGAAAGGTTTAATTGAGAAGTACAATTTTTGGTAGGCATGGGAAAGCCTATGGCATCCCCAAGTCTTTGAGTCACCAAAAAACATCAATTGAGACTTCAAAAGGGCCCTTAAATTTTAGGACCCAATAAATCATAATTAATTTTCCAAGATTAAGAACCACGTTTATTTAGTAGAAGAGGTGGATGGCCATCAATATCCACCTATATCAATCCACCCCTATTAGGAATAAATATTCCCCATTACCACTCAAGTTCAATAGGAGATGGGGAAACTTTTGTTGAATTTGAATATGGGTGAGTGACTTTCCTTGTAGAAAAAACTATCCTATTTGACAACCTAATAGTATTGTATATTTTACTAGTGGGATGTGTCCTTTTTGGCATCCATGATCTGATCTAGTATAGCTTACTCGATGTAGTAAGGATTAATTTTGTAAGGGATTCAATATCCAAGGTGTCTTGTAAAGGTGGGAAATATGGGTAGAGTAGATCGATATTAAATATTGGCTACAATCCAAGGAAAGGAGGAATACTCAATTACAAAGAACTTTCACCCACAACCCTTATGATCATGTAAGGCCCACATTTACATGGTTTGAGTTTCTTGTGGTGATCTCTGAGATGCTCTTTCCACAAATGCAACCACACCTTATCACCAACCTGAAACTTGTGTGTGGAGCCCAACGTTGGTCATGTCGTTACTTGTACTTGGCATTAGCCCTTTACAAGATATTGTTGGTGCAAATTATATGTATTCTAATTTCAACATTTAACTATCAATCCAGAGTCGTAAGACTTAGAGATGCAAGCACAAGAAATGCAGGATTAGAGCCTATTCTAGCCTATGCTAATAACTAATAATAGAAATAACTAATCACTAAGAATTATCACTTGTCACTGGACTATGGGACTCTAACGCTTATCAAGTTTTGAATCATAATATTTTATTAACAATGTTCATGTGGTTTTATATATGTTGAAGGTCTCGAGACTTCAACGATTTTAATTCTATAGTGATGAAACCCATTAAACACACCGCAGAAAAGTAAATTGTAGAAAAGTAAATGTCGGCAATTGTAAGCAAAAGCGTACGAGGCAAGTAAAGAAAGCAAGGCAATATACTACAAGAAATAGGTTAACAAACTATCAAAAAAATAAATGCTAATCAGGCTTAAAGATATATTTTGGGTTCTTATTTGTTGTAGGAATCTTTTACCAAGTAGTTGCAAAGCTTCAATCAATTAAAAAATCCTAAGCTACAAACTACATATATTTTTAATACTCTGTTTTAGTACAAAACCTAGTACTAAATTAAGTATAGAAAGGTTGGAATTTGAAATTCTGAATGAGTAATGAATTAAGTACGAAAATTCTGTAAATTGAAATTTGAGATATTAAAACGTGTTAAGAAACCAATTTAAATTTAATGAATTAAGTACGAAAATTCTGTAAATTGAAATTTGAGATATTAAAACGTGTTAAGAAACCAATTTAAATTTGTTTGACTTTTTAAGCCTGAGAAAACTCAATTTGAATTTGATCCTAATGCATTCTACTTAACATATTTGAAAATAAAGAAATGAATCTAACGCTATGTGAAATACAAATTTAACAAAAAATTGAGAAGAACATAAAATAAAATGTGCAATCAAATAGAATTCAGTTCTCAAACCTAAAGAGAAGTACTAAACGCTAAATTGAAAGCATGAAAGTAAATAAATCTAAGTATTATCTAACATAAATTCATTGCAAAATAAAACTAAATTGCTAGATGTAAAACTAATCTAAAAAGCGTAACAATTCTTACCCACACTAAGGGTCCCTTCTCAAATCAAGCTAATAAGATGTACCACAATTCAACAACCATCAATTCTTTATTCCCATCAAAAATCTTTGTTACAAATCAGAGCTTTAAATCTCTCCAAAAATTAATCATTGATCTCCTCTATTACAATAACAAACAACTTCTTCCTCTACCCTATGAGGCTTTATTTATACATAAAATCCATTGAGGAAGGATAAGATCCAATCCCCTAAACTTAGAAAACAAATTTACAATTTTAGAGGAAAATCTCATAATTCTGGTTTTTTTGCAATTTTATACAAATTGGTATTAAATAACTAACCATCTCTTCTCGGCCATGATGCATTTTAGGGATATGTTTCTATGGAGACTAATTGGTTATATTATAAATAATAACCTCTCTTTTATTTTCCTAATTCAATTCCATGGCCCCATAAATCATGCCCAAAAATGTCTGTCTAGATTTTTTACCAATCTAGGTTTTGCAGAAATTTTATACAAAACTACTTCGAAGAACATGTTGTAACTTTGCGACCGTATTGAATTTTGGGAAATGGTTTAATATCTAATTAAATAAATAAATTTAACACAAACCCATTTCTTTTATTCTTGAAATTTTCCACCATCTTCTCGGAAATCAATGTCGAACATGGCAATTTCAAAACTATTACACATTTTTGGTTGTAACTTAAATCCTGTGCTAGGATCCTATGTGTGAGCTGAGTACATTCCAAGGCTTGTACCAGAATATTAGGTCAATGTGACACCTAATTTACCATGCTAGATAAAATAAAAAACATATTTTATAATTTTGAATTTGTTTTCCCTCCATAAGTGCAGAACCAAGAATGAAATTGTTGAACTGCCAAATTGTCCCTAAGATTTCCATATTAGAACATGATTCTTGGCCACATAACCACATTAGTAAACCATAATTGATAAAACCATGTTAAAAACATGTCTAATCATTAAAAAGATAAGAAATCCATCATAATTAACCACAAGGTAGAAAAGGTTCATTTAGTGGAAGTTGATGGTATAATGCTATGAAAAATATCTTAAATGCGGGAATATGGCTCATGAATAGAGTATTTATATGCTGAATGATATGATATATTCAGGCCCAACATCCCCCCCATGCCTATGACTTTGTATTCCCTCATGCAAAACAAAATCATCGCCTATGACATTGTTTCTTAGTGCGGGTTATTAAAGTTAAACTGTCCTACCATCATAGACTTGATATGTTTTACAACAAGGTAGCAAAAATTGAGGACAAATAAAATATGGACTAGGAAGGAACAATGGATGATATAAGGTAAGGATGAGGATAAAGGTTGGAAACTTTGTAAGACCATTATTCACTTTGTCGTTTGTTTCTTAGATAAACAACAATGACTTCATCCTCTTATTAAGAGAATTCAGATGATGATTCTCTGAATGATTTATGATGTACATGGAGAAGACACTATAGATATTGCTTTTTATTCATGTACCACAATACTTTGGTTTCCATTCTTATGGCCTTATTAGAATATGCAAGGATGGATTTGGAAATGAGGGGTTTAATGGTGGTTCAGGAAAGGTGAAGTTTTATGGAATAGGAAGTGGTTAATCGTCAAGATTCCTTAAATTTTAGTGAGTTAAAGAGCCTTTAAACATGGTTTGCCTCAAGTATACCTTTTGAATTTTGATTTGTACCACAGGTTGCAATGGAAGTTGTATGAAGCTGAAGATGAGGCAAAACAAGGATGAGATTTTGGAATGATTTGGAAGAGATGGAGTTGATGAGTACTAATTTTATATGCTAAAGGAAGATGAAGAGAATGAAATGACGATGTTGAAAAGGTCTCAACAACCACTTCCCCCCATGCCTGAGGTTTTGCATGTCCTCATGCAAACAAGGTGAGTTAATGAAGAAGTGAGAAGGGTTGTTGAGATGGCTCTAGTACAAAGGAACTTGGAAAACAAAACAACATAACTAATGACATGAATACTAAACAAAAATAAGTCATCTCAGATTTATTAAAATGATGCTAAAATAACGCCAAACATAAAATAAATTTCAAATCACTCATTACATATGATTTCATCAATCTTTAACAATTTTATGCTCAAGAAAAAGAAACCTTTTTAAATTTAAGGGGCTTTCCTTCTTTGTAGACACAAGGATTTTTATGATCACAACAAATAATGAACAAATGAAAAATTAGTTATTACTAACCAAATCCCAAAGTCTTATAGTTATCCAAGTATTACAGATAATTTGTGTAGTTGAGTTTCATTAATTCTCTGTGATCATAGGTCCCACTTCTAAGACAATTAGATCTTAGATATAGTATGAAAAACTAATGATAGAGTACTCAAGGTTACCTTAAGACCATTCTTTAGCAACAAATTTATGGAGTTCATTTTTACCCTTGACTTCATCCATGCGTGCTTCTTTTATTATAACACTATATAGTAACCATCATACATGTAGACAAAAAGCCTTGGCTTGGTTGACAATTTCTTTAGACATAATGCTCCATTTCCCACGAGCATCCATAGCCCTGATGGGTTTGCCTAGTGGTATCACAGGTCAGTACCTACTACGAGTAGGCATCCATAGCCTTGACGAGTTAACCTCTTAAACCTATTTTACACTGGAGGCTCTAGTACCATGCTTCCTACCATTTTAGTTTTAGATTGTGGTCATTGCTTTTGCAATTAGTAGATGGAGGAGCAGCTTCATAAAACCCCTTAAAGGCATAGGATGACACCATTCAGAGTGACTTAGATTACCTACATAATGTCTTGGATGCATAAGGTACTTATAGGTACTCAAAGGACATAGCATGAATGAGTCATTTTTAATGTGATATGTATGAGGTTGCCAAAGAATAACCAAAAGACACTTAAAGTCCTACTAAAAAGAGTTTCATGTATGCTTTCACCTTTAAAGTAGTGTTCCACTATGAGTAGAGACTTCATCAACTCTCTTGCAAATCTTAATAAAGATGCTCAAAGATCATGCTTTGGTGTTATGCTTATAGTATTCAAGTTCAATTTTTTCATTAGTATCATCGTATGAAACTTTTAACTTTTTTTTAATCCCCTTAGTATGTTTTGGTAACTATATTTTGAGTAATTGTTTTGTATTGATAATCAGAAATCTATATGAATAAGAAAAATGAAATTCAAAAACATAAAAGATATATCATCCATGAATAGTTTGTAATTATCATTTGATTCAACTTCTATGAAAAGACTGTTTATTCGATCATTTTTGCTAAATACCGGTCTTAATGATAAATCATGAATGCATAATTTTTAACAACTTAAGGAAAAAATAAAGATAACATCAAATACTCACTTAAGTGTTCTATTCCATTGATGCAGATGTGTTTTTAGATTTTGAAAATATTCTTCCAATATTTAAGCATTCCAAATGAACAATATCCTTGAATCTTGCCTTTTCTTGCAAAATAACAAATTGATACCAAAATTATAGATACCCATTAGCTGAAACAAGGTGCCATACATTTGGTATGAAATACCATACAATGTTGTAATGCAATAATTTCCAACTTCACATAAGATTCCAAACATAATGGTCCTAACTTATTTTATTAGAAAGAAAAACTATAAACAAATCTAACTATCATAAAGAAATAATAAGTGGGAAAGCAAAGTAATAGTTGAACCAATGTTGTTGTTGGAAATAAGATTGAACGAAAATCTTCATTAAAACACTATGCAACTGAAAGAGACCTCAACAAAATTATGCAATAGAAACATAGATCTCCCACTTTCAACTAGTTGTCTTTAATTGTTAATATTCCCACTTATACAAAAGAAATGAGAAAAATGTTACACTATATTTTCTAACTAAACTAACTATTATATGCAACACTTATGTATTTATTTATTACTATCCGTCTCTACCTGAGAAAAATAAAATACTCTCCTCAAGTATAGGAGTATTTCCAATATAACCATGTGCACAATAGGTGTAAAAATGCACTCATACTCAAGTTCATAATATAATCCTTAATGCATACTTGATTATGAAGTACCAACGTTTTTAATGATGATTTTAAGAAGGAAGAATGAAGGAATGATATGGCCTTATAGTTTCTTGAAACCAATTATCAATCAAATCAAAATGTACATGGTTTACCTTTTTATTTGGCTCATTTATCATATCCTCATTCACCGTGACATGTAGATCTTCTAGCATTAGGTGATTATCCTCTTGTGTGCTTAATGGATCCACAGATAGGCATGTCAAAAACTCTTCAATCTCAAGTTCTAATGGTTTCTCTACATTGGATGTGGCTCATGATTCTTTAGTTTCTTCAACAATATTGCAAGGGTGAATATCTTCCTGTGGATGTGGTTCATGGATTTGTTGTTCTTCTATCACTTCTGGAGAGGAAGATAAGTTCTTGATTGTTGTCAAGATTTGTTCTTCTTGAGAAGCAAATATCCAAGCTACTGCTAGGATTTGAGAGAGTTCTCCCAAAATCTCGATCATCCATGTGTACTTCTTTGCTCATTGCTAATCCCTGTCCTACACATGGATTAGTGTCCAGAGTTATTTAAAGTACCAAAAAAAATTATAATATTAAAGAATTGAAAAGGAAAGACACATAAAACAAATGCAAGCAAACCAATCATGTACTCAAAGCGCCACCATGCTACTACGACCCTGTTGTCACCAAGTTATATGTTCACAAAAGTTGGGATTCTCTTATTTCCATGAATCAATCTAAAAGAAAACACACTTGCAAAGAAAAATAAAGAAAAATGAGGCTTTAGATCCTACCTTAATTCTATGCATATGAAAAAGAAACTAGAAAATCAATTAGAGACAACCAGACTTTGGAGCAACCCCACCATAGTGGATGTGTGGCTCTTCACTCATGTCTTACCGTACACTCTCTGCCCTCTAGTTTCCCTGCAACTAATATCACACAAAAACTTGTAAAAGAAACTATGTTTTGATCCCTTTAGCACCTCCCAAGCAACGGCACCAAAAATCTTGGTGGAATTATATGTGCTCTAATTCAAACATTTAATTATCAATCAAGGTCGTAAGACTTAGATATGCAAGCACAGGAAATATAGGATTAGAGCCTATTATAGCATATGCTAACAACTAATAGTAGAAAGAACTAATAACTAAGGATTATCACTTGTCACTGGACTATGGGACTCCAATTCTTATCAGTTTTTGAACCACAACCTTTTATTAACAATGTTCATGTGGTTTTATATATGTAGCTTATTAGGTCTTGAGACTTCAATGGTTTTAATCATATAGTGATGAAACTTGTTAAACACACCACAAAAAAAGTAAATTGCAGAAAATTAAATGCCGGAAATTGTAAGCAAAAGCATACGAGGCAAGTAAAGAAAGTAAGGAAATAAACTACAATAAATGTGTTAACAAACTATCAAAAAAATAAATGTTAAGCAGGCTTAGAGATATATTACATGTTCTTATTTTCTGTAGGAACCTTTTACCAAGTAGTTGCAAAGCTTCAATCAATTAAAGAATCCTAAACTACAAATTACATATATTTTTAATACTTTGTTATAGTACAAAACCTAGTACTGAATTAAGTATAGAAAGGTTGGAATTTGAAATTCTTAATAAGTAATGAATTAAGTACGAAAAATTCTATAAATTGAAATTCGAGATATTAAAACGTATTAAGAAACCAATTTAAAATTGTTTGACTCTTTAAGCTGAGAAAACTCAATTTGAATTTGATCCTAATGCATTCTACTTAACAGAACTGAAAATAAAGCAATGAATCTAATACTATGTGAAATACAAATCTAATGAAAAATTGAAAAGAATAACAAATAAAATATGCAAT
>APFE031600231.1:0-22660 GCA_000404065.3 Pinus taeda | reverse complement strand
AGAAGAAAAGGATACACTGTTGTGATATCAAGACTTACTAAGATTTTGGAAAATATTCTTAGTAGTAAAAGATCCCCTACTATCAAAACTGATTTTGGTTTTCATGAATTTGTTGAAGGTAAATCTAGCTCTCAGGGTGAGGCAAGGAACTCTAATGCAAAATCTGAAATTCTCAACAAGGAGATAAGAGGTCAACCACATTAACAACCAAGGAAAGAAATCTGTCAAAGGAAATCTTTTACTCCAAACTATGGAAGTGAAAGTTGGTTATTTTCTCAGATGAATAATGTTGAGTGTTATGTATGTCATAATATTGGACATGTTGCAACGAGATGCAAAAGTAGAATGATGCAAGACCGTCACACAGAAAAAAACATCACGTTCCAGGTACTTTAACGGATATTGCTTTTCTTGCAATATGTTTGGTCACAAAGCCATTGACTGCTACAAAAGAAATATGAAACATGTAAGATGTTATGCATGTAACAAGTTTGGACATATAGCAAAGGAATGCAGGAACAAAGTACGGGCACCATACCAAAAGGAGAAAGCATCATCATAGTCGAAGATATGGAAGAAGAAGGAAGTACAGTCAAAAAGATGTGGCATAGCAGAGTATACATACATGATAGGCTTAGAGGGAGTTGAAAGTGTGAAACTTCAGTGTTCTAAATCTCATACTTAAGTTTCATGAAGACAAGTTGCGTATATACGCGAGTTTGAAGCTACACAGTCCCGTATATGATGGGTTGATGAAAAACAGTGGAACAGACTCAAGAAAAAGGGGCTGATATGGTTTAGTCAATTATTTGCTCTGTTTGATGATGGTTACAGTCTGCTGATGATGTGTGGAAATGGCTTGATATTCATAAGATGTTGTTTAGAAGTGTTTTTGATCCTAACTTGATGTATATCTAATTGATGATGATGCGTTGATACTTCTCGTTGATATATGCATGATCAGATTTGACAGTGAACAGATGGAACAGGTTCAGGGGGAGCATATGCTTCGAATAATGCATTGTTGGCATTATGGTTAAAAGTCTTTGGTGATGATGCTTATGTGGCTAAATGATACATTTTGCTACTTATTGCTGGTTGGTCAAGAGAATGGTATTGCAGGTTACAGGTCGCTGATGTTGCTCATAGATGCTTATGGTGCAGATCATATATGGTGTATAATAGTTGCTGATGACTGTCATGGTCTTGTTTAGATTGCTGGTTTTTGTTATAAAAGTCATGTATATCATTTGATGAAAAGGTCATGAAAAGACCTAATTTGTACCACCACTATGCATGGAAAGGATGATGTAATAATTTCTATTTCAGTCATGTATAAACAGTTGGTATATCCCCACTTGGTTGGGTGGATGAGTCAAAATGGTGTATCCCCACTTGGTTGGGTGGATGAGTCAAAATGGTGTATCCCCACTTGGTTGGGAGATTGATGTATGTATAAGTCATTGGTGATAGGAAGGTCATACTCACTTAGTTGAGTTGTAGAGTCATGTTATTCTTTCGAAAAACATTTTTGCAGACTCTGCATGTGCTCAGGGGGAGCAAGGATGGTTTAGTACATCTTAGCATGTACAAAGGGGGAGTTCGATCAGAGAATTCAACATGTGCTCAGGGGGAGCATGGACGGATTGGTACATTTTAGCATGTACAAAGGGGGAGCTCAATCAGAGACTTCAGCATGTACTCAGGGAGAGTATGGACAACATAATGTATATCAAGGGAGAGAATATCTTGGTTTTCCCTTTACCTTTGATGTCATAGGAGGAGAGTGACTTGGTGTTGTTGTTTCCTTCAAGTCCAAAGGGGGAGATTGTTAGCATTATGATACAGGTGATACAAGTGTTGTCCTTGATGGCAACTCACTTAGATGATAGATCATAGTGCAACAGATCAATAGCAAATATTTAATGATCAGAGAGAGCTATACACAGGTTCACCTTGACAAAGGAGTGTATACACGCGGGTTAACAGAACAAAAGGTGCGTATAATGTACATACGTAGTTTCACAGAAGGAAAGGCGCATACATGTTGGAAAACTAAGTTTTGGTCTGTAGTATTTGGTCCATGGTATTGGTCCAAGATATCTGGTTTGAAGTATTGACCTCGGGTATTTGGTCCAAGGTATTGGTCTTAAGTGGTTTTGGACCATGGTATTGAGAAAGACCTAACACTAGAAAAGGAGGAGAAGATCATTAGGCCATAGGAGTGCAAGGATTGAATATCTGATAAAGTGAGAGATCTAATATGTAGGTTATGGGTTCATGATGCTTTGCTTGACTTGAACCAAGGATGCACCTATGTGGATGATGATGGATGATGGATTAGGATCTTAAGGCTTGGAATGTATTATCATTATGTGGTTTGATCATGGATAGAATAAATCTGAATTACTGATGCATATTGTATTGTATAAATGTTATGATATGGGTATGACTGATGTCTGGAATAGCTGCAAAGTTATGAGTGAATATTTGCAGATCTGTACGTGGGTTCTCCTTGGTAAAAACGCGTATACATGCTGGTTCGGTTCATCAGAGTTGCGTGTACAGTATGAAGTATGATATTTGAAGTTGCAGTTGGATCTGGTTGTTGCTGCAGAGTTCTGGGTTCGATTTTGTGTTTGGTGACTATGTTTTGATGACAATATTCTGAACGTTCAATGGTGTTTGATTTTGAGCTTCAATGTTGTTGATGGGTCTAGTATGAAAATTGGATGAAACGTGGCCTTCATATTATGGTGTTGTGATCCAGGTGTATCCAGTCTGAAAATTTATGAAACGTGGTCCCTGGAGGAAGAGTAAAGGTTGGAGCCTTTAGTAGGCCGGCGCCTACGTAATGGTAAATATATTGGCCAGTACAAGAGCCATGGGGTTGGAGCTCCCTTCCAGTAGCAGCTGGAAAACGAGAGAGGGTTTAGCCTTCTGTAGGTTGACGCCTACGTACTAGTAAATATATCGGCTAGTACAAGAGCCAGGGGGTTGTAGCTCCCTTCCAGTGGTAGCTGGAGAACGAGAGAAGGTTGTAGCCTTCTGCAGGTGGGTGCCTGCGTACTAGTATGAGTCTGCGCCAGTACAAGACTGTAAACATATTTTTCTTATATTAAAGGAAGACGACAACATGTGGTTTTTGTCTCGCATTGGGTTTCCACCTTATATCATGGTGTTCATATGTGTTTCTTATGTGTGATGATCTGTTTTGCTTTACTGCACATGTTTACTGTTTATGTGGTTAATGAACTTCTGATGCATTGATTAAACATCAACATATGATGAATTAACTGAATCACAGGTTCACTGGATATACGCTAGTTGCATTAAACACAATTGTGTGTACACACGAGTTCCCCTAACTGAAGTAGCATATATGAATCAAAGTATGAAATGAAAAAGTTATTGATTTGCTAACACTGATTCACCCCCACCCCCCCCTCTCAGGATTATTTTCAACATTTTCAATGCTAGAACTGCAAGTGAGCAAGCTAACCTTCTTTGTTGTAAATAATACTGCAATCCTATTTGGCTTACAAAAGAGAGTAATCATCAGTGGGAAATAATTTCAGAGGACAAGGGCTGCAATACCTTTGTGAAAAATTGTTTACTCTATGTGGGGGCCTTTGATTTAGCCATTTGTAATGGCTTGACTAGATGGGAAAAGTACGGTAATTTCACTTGCAATACTGACAATGGAGCAAGTGTAGTACATTATGTAATTTGTTTGCATGGTTTATGTGAACAAATGGAGGAAGCTTTGATTGAAGATGAACTTTGGGACTTAAAATAGGATTACAAGCCAACTTATTTAAGTGTCTCTTGGATTGGAAAGAATCAATTAGAGTCAAAAGCTCAACATGTTCAACAAAATATCCTAAAGGGAAAAAAAAAATTGACTCCAAAAAATTGTAATACCTTCAGAATGACGCTAGAAAGGCTCTTCGAGAAGGAGAAAATCCTAATTCACGGGCTTCATAGTCACGAATTAACACATTTAATTCAATACGCACTTGCATAGTGCAAAATAGAAAAAATTAAGAAGTCTGAAACAAATTGTTTTCAGTGAATGCTTGGTTTGACGAGGAATACAAAAAAGCAAGGGGAATGTGGAAATAGTCAAACAAGGATAACATAAATCTCAAAGCTTACAAGAAAATATTAAGAAAGAAAAATATCGATTTCATGGTTTCAAGGAGGGAAGAACTAATCTTCCTTGGGAAAAATAGTCCCAAATTATTGTGGAAGGAGCTCCAACAGAGAAAGATGCAAATTGAAAATAGTATTACAACTTCTAAATGGTTTGACTATGCAAGACAACTCTATGAGGAGGATCCCAAGGTCGACCCTCCCCACTTGGTCAACTCTGATATTGAACTCTTCACAGTGCAAGAGGTAGAGATGTGTATCAAAAAGTTGGGTGTTGGAAAAGCAAAAGACTTAGCTGAACTCCAAGTAGAGTATCTAAAGTGGGGCTCAGAGATTATTGCACCTCACATTACAAAATTTTCAACAACATCATACAATAGGGGTTCCCTACAAATTGGATAACTAGTCTGGAAATACCTTTCTTTAAGAGTGGAAACATTAATAATCCCTCCAAATATGGGACCACAATGATAAAATCTTTGTTTGCAAAGCTATTTGGAAGCATGTTAGAAAATAAAATCAGCAAGCGGGCATAAGAAAGAGATAAGCATACTAAAGGGAAAACATGTTTTAGACTTAAAAATTCCATAGTTAATCAATGCATAACTTTAAGGCACAACATTGAAAAAGTTTGGGAGTAAAAAGAATAAATATTTTGTTGTTTTGTTGATTTCAGAAAAGCGTTTGACACGGTTCGTAGGGATAAGATTTGGCACAAAATAGAGGAACTCAGGGTTCCTAAACATTTTAGAGCAGTTGTGCATAGGTTGTATGAAGAGGTGAAAGTCAAAATTAGAACTTCGGCAGGCATTTCTGAAAGTTTCAGAAGCGATATCGGGGTTAAGAAAAGTTGCCAGTAATTTTCTACTCTTTTTGGTTCATATATCGACAAGCTTGTGGAGATGTTAAGTTCGCAAGGGGGTGATGGTATCTATTTGGGCAAGTTTGTTATAAGGCTTCTTTTGTATGCATATGACCTTATTCTGATTTCTAAATATGCCTTTGGTTTGCAAGAACACTTACTATCCCCTGAGCATTTCTGTAGAAGGGTGGGGATGCAAGTTGATATTAGCAAAATGAAAGTAGTGGTTTTCTCTAAAAAAAACATAACTAGCATAAGTTCTACTTTGAAGGCAACATTCTAGAAGAAGTTGTGGATTACAAATACCTCATAATTGAATTCAATAAAAATCTAAGCTGGGATGGTTGTAGAAAGAAAATAACTTTGGGGTGTTGGAAAGCATTTTATGCTTTTCAAAACAGGCATAGAGAGGCAGAGTTATGGGACTAGAAAACCACTCAAACTCTTTTTAGGCTTCTAGTGATTCCAATGATTCTCTATGGTTGTGAACCGTGGGCCAGCATTACATATAACCTGCAGTGGAAACAAATTAAGAAAATTCAGAAGCATTTGATTACAAACAAATTCAAAATTAAAAGTGCAATTCCTTATGTTATCTTGTTAAGTGAAACAAGGGCTACTCTTATTGAAGAAATTGCTATGGTGTGAGTCATAATCTATTTAAAGAAAATTGAGCGAATGGAAGAGGGCATATGGCCTAAGGTTGTCTTTAATAACATATCGTGCAAAAGAAAAAAGACTTGGATGCAACAAAATAACAAATGGTTTAGTAAATGGGGTATTTGCTTGAACATGTGTCCCATAAACAGTAAAAAACTAAAAGCTTTTGTTATGGATAAGTTCCATAGGCTTACTTGGGATAATGAGCTAGGGAGAAATAAAAAGTACTATATTGAAGTGTTTAATCCCACTCATAGTCATCAACAAAAAGCGTACATAGAGGCCAATATTTCTTGGGGAGCCAAAACTCTTATTGCTTAGTTAAAGAATAATTCTCATCAAATCGATTGTGAAATAGGGCACTGTAAAATGTCAAAATAACTGTGGGAGGAAAGAGTATGCATTTTTTGTTCTTTTGGAAAAGTGGAAACATAAAAGCATTTCATTTTAGAATGCGAGGCCTTCAAAGACAACATGGAATTTTATGCAGATATTCTGGCAGCTAGCTCTTGGGATAATCTATTTAGTGAGGGGTTTGTCAAAAATATGGAAGCGCTTATTGTGAGGCTTCACATGAAAATGAACGAATACATCAACTAGATGCAGAAGCAATCTTTCCCATAGGCTATCTTTATCCTTGTGGATGTTAAAATCATTTTCTTTCTTTCTTTCTTATTGACTTTTGTATTTAATTTACTATTTGCTCTGTGTCCATTTCGTGAATGAAAAGAAAACATGCGATCCAAACACAATCATTCATTTTGCTTCAAAATTGTACTCCTGTATTTATTTGCCAGTGATTAGTGTTTGATGAGGACTACTAACACTGACATGTTTGAAGTAACGATAACCCGTACACCAACATCATTGCACAATAAGACACAAACTTTCTCAACCAATGTTAGGTCCCTATACTACTAGTGTAACCTCTTATTGTTATTAGTGCAACCCCCTTATTGCATTGCTGTACCCATATAGTCCCCATGTTGTTATTATTGTGCCCCATAGAAGCCCACTATTGTTATTGTTGTGCCCCTTCAATATTATTGTTATGTATGCTCTGATTATATTGGGACCCCTTAGACACCTATATATAGAAAGGAGGTCTTGTCATTTGTATCATCCAAGAACTGTCCATTTGTGTAATGTAAAGGAGGTTTCCCCCTCGAAGAGGCTGATTTTGAAGTTGTTTACCTATATTTTTTTCTATTTTGTGAGTTGGTTGCATAACATTTGGTATCAGAGCTTTGGATTCTAGGGTTTCGCTGCTCCAAACATGTCATCGTGGAATTTTCGATATAACTTTTTCTCTAGAAAGTTTCAGAAGCTAAAAAAAAAACCATTTGAGACAAAATAGTTCTGAATGTCGCATCTGAATTTTAGATCTTGTCTCGCTATATTTTTGGAGATATAATATGAGGAAGTTATGGTTTTTGCAAGCTTTAGAATTCCATCGCAAACAGGTCATCATGAAATTTTCGCTATAAGTATTTTTCTATGAAGCTTAAGACTCTGAAATTAAAACCCATTTGAGACGAAATCTTGATGAAACTCGGATCTGAATTTCAGATCTTGCTTCACTATATCTTCAGAGATATGGTCCAAGACATTTAGGGTTTTTGCAGGCACCCGAATTTCATCCCAAACAAGTGACCTGGGGAAAATCGTCATAACTTTCTCGCTGAGCATCAGATTGAAATTTCGTAAAACCTTACAGAAAGAGGACAACCTTTAGTTTTCTATGTATCAGTTTCAGGTCCTAAGGTTGAAACAATGACATGCTCTACTGAAATAGCCTATAATCAGGTCATCATGGGATTGTTGGGCCGTTAATATGCCATTATTATTATCACTTTTGAAAACTTATCCCGCCCATTTCCACTATTCTTCATCATATCATTTATTATAATTTATCATTCAAATCCATTTTATAAATGATTTATGATGTTATGGATGAATATTATTTATTCTCCTTTATTTCTAATAAATTGATGATTATGAATTATTTTATCAATGATAGTTCTATTAAGTTGATTATAACCTTATTCACCATTTTTAGCCTCCAAGGTAACTTCTAGATTGAAGATTTGATTTTTAAATCTGCCAACTCAGAAATTCGTTGGTTTAAGGAGTGACAGTTTTGCGGTTGAGATTCTGAGAAAATGAAGACGAATCTGGAAAATCCGGAACATGGGTTTTGTCCAGAACAGGCCCAATTAACTTTAATGAGAACGGTTTGCCCAAATTCGGCTTGTACTGGGAGAAACGCAGGGTTCTTTGAGCACGATTTTCTCAGATTTGCAGTTGCGGCCGTCCTCCAAATCTCAGCTGCAAACCCAAATTCATCTTGCTCTTGTTAAGAGATGAAAGGAAATATATTTTCTTGTTGATCATCTGGTTAGAATCAACCCAAATTTGTAAAAGAAATCATGTTGTAATTATCTATGTTGTAACTGCTCTCTGATCTTTCTCTATTTAAATGAAAACAAAGATCAGAGATGGGGATGGCTTCAGGATGACTTTGGGGATTCGAATGATGGAGAATTGATTATTTGAATTAGAGATTCATAAGCAAGGGTTCATGATAGGATAGGAGGAAGGAAGGATTGTTTTATGCTGTAAGTCTCAAAGCTTCAACTATTGTAATGATTTCACCATTTAATGATTAATACATAATTTGGGCATTGTTGTTCACTCTTTTCCTTCTAAAGTAACCCAGCAGCGTCCGCTGGCGGCTAAGGGCCTAGCCTCTGGTGGTATGTTGCTGCTGTTGTGTATCATATATTTAAACTTGCTTTTGTATCATTATACTGTGATTTATGCGTGGTTTGCTATCTTTATTACTCAGTAATCTGATATATCTTTCATATGCTATGTTATGCTCTGTTACGATTAATGCATTTATGGTTTTTCTCAGGAAATCTGTGTAATGAATCTGCATTGTATAATTGAATCTTTTTAGAGTTGATCGCATGCGTTTAGTCGCAACCAGTTATTTCTGCTACAGAGCGTCTGTATTGAGTATTATTGTCGTTTCATTCATTTGCAATCCTGATTATTGGAATCCGAAAGTAATGATATTATATTTGGAGACATAGTTGTATTATCTTTAATTGTCAGATTACTATATTAATGTGAGGCGTGCATATATGGTTGATTATTGATGTTCTATAATTCATCAATGAGTTTTGTTCCATAAAGTATATTCCATCTAGTCTGCTTTAAGAGAGAAGAGTGTTATTTCATAGCAGAGTGTGAGTAAGTTGGTTTTGACTCGCGAGATTTAGTTCTTTTTATTGTTGTTTCATTTACTGCTATTCCATTTCCTTTTGCTATTCCATTTTACTTGCTGTCGTTCCATTTATTTGCATTTGTTGTTTTGGTGTGAGAGAAGGTCCAAGGCTATAGTGAGCCTCAGTAGTTGTTGCCTAGCTCCCAGACCTATGGTCCATGCTCTAATTTCCTTTCCATCAGTTTCTAGAGGGATGGGTTATCACTTCCGCACCCTTGACTGATAAGCTGCCTTGTGTGATTTTATCCTTTTAAAGTAATTTAGTCATAGTTTAGCATCCGTCTACCCTTGTATTTTCTGAGTGCTATACTGCAAAACATTACTCTTGAGTAAATAGCCGCCTCAGACTGAGTACACTCTTGAAATAAAAAGTCATCCCTGGGTTGATAATTAATGTGAGGTAATTAGGAGTTTAAAAGACACCTTTTTATCGCTCCACAGATGTGATCTTCCGCTACTTGAACCTTATAATTTTCTCTTAAAGATGATTTGATGGATGGCATATGATATCCATAAAGTGCCAATGTATTACAAGATATGGTTGGATCTTTATCTAGGGTTGGTTCCTAGTGTATATCCTCTTCTTTTGATGTTTCTTGATCATTTTCTTCCTCCTCTTCACAATTTATGTAAATTAATTTCTTCTCAGCACACTTATGACCTTTAGTGTATTTTCTATCACAACTGTAAAAAATCCCTTTTTCTATTTTTTCTTCCAATTGTTGTGGTTTCAACCTTGTAGGTTGTGGAAGACTAGGAGCAACAACACTTCCATCTTTATAGTGATGAGTGGTAGACTTCCTTGTTGCCATAATTTTTCCAACTTTTCTTGCCACCTTGAATGCCTTCTCTAATGAATCAAGTTCCCAAAGGAGAACCTCATGTTAGATGTTATCTTTTAAGTTTCCCATGAATACAACAATCCTGTGCTCCTTTGGAATATCGGTTACCCTAATATTCAATTTTTCGGAGTCCTCAATGTGCTCTGCCATTGAACCCTTTCATTTGCGATTTATCATTTATCTAAAGAAGGTGTTGCTCTTTGTATCCTCATAATGTGCTATCATTTCCTCCATAAAAATGTACCAAGTGACCATTTTTTTATGAGAGAAAAGTGATCGACACCATGAAAACTGACTGGGTTCTAAATATAAAGTTGCAATATGTACCTTTTGTGTGTTTTGTACATTATGGAGATCAAAATATTTCTCCATATGTAGTATCCATGTTACATGATCCTTGTCATCAAACTTCCTCATATCGATATTTGGAATATGGTGGGTCTTCAATCCAAAATTATATTCTATTCAATTATGATTAACATTTATTTTTTTCTCATGATGAGTTTCCTCTACTACCTTGTCGCCCTTAGGAGGCCTTTCTTGTAGCAGTTGTGTCCCACCTTCCTTCAAACCTTCCATGTCTTTCTTCAAATATTCCATTCTTTTATTAAAATATTCTTCCATACCATCAATATTAGCTTCCATGGCATAGAGAAAAATATTTATCTTAGCTTCGATCGCATTCTTCAGATCATCCATCCAATTTTTCTTACGAGGTGTTTCTATTTTCTTGATTCGAGCCTTTCTTTTTCTTGCTTTTAGGAGATTGACATTTAAACGACTATAACTCTGTAATTTGGGATCTTCAAGTTCTAAAATTTCATTTTGTGTTAGCCCTCTAAGTTCTCTTTCCAACCTCAAATGTCTAATAGATATTGGATTTTCCAAGAAAGAGTTATGCCTAATCTCCCACACTGACCTGATTATAAACAAGTTCTGTAGAGAGAACTTGTATGAAGTGCCACGTGTCCCTGTTTACATATTCAACTATGACACCAATACCCATTAAAATAATGTCCATCCTCTTTCTGTCACTTTTTACGATATTTCAATATGATGCTCAGAGAGAGAGTTATGATGCTTTTCCCAATATCACTATTTGTGATGGAATTCGGGAGCCTGCGAAAACCCTAACTTTCGTGGATCCTATCTCCAAAAATATAGTGAACCAAGATCTAAACTTTGTGCACAATGTTCAATACACTTTTATCTCAAATGATTTTTAATTTAAGCTTCTGATGTTTCATAGAAAAAACGTTATAGTGAAAATTTCATGATGATCTGTTTGAGATGGAATTCTGGGGCCTGTAAAAATCCTAACTTGATCAGCTCATATATCCACAAATATAGAGAGACAAGATATGAAATTTTTACATGAGGTTTAGAAAGCGTTATTCTCAAATGGGTTTTAATTTCATCTTCTAAAAACTTGTAGAAAAAACATTATAGCGAAAATGCCACGATGTCCTGTTTGAAGCAGCAAAACCCTAGAATCCAAAGCTATGATACCAAATGTTATGCAACCAACTCACAAAATAAAAGAAGAGATAGATCATGAACTTAAAAATTAGCCTCTTCGAGGGGGAAAACTCCTTTAAATTACATAAATTAATAATTCTTGGATGATACAAATGACAATACCTCCTTTCTATATATAGGAGCCTAAGAGGTCCCAATATAATCAGAACCTACATAACAATAATATTGTAGGGGCACAACAATAGTGGGCTTCTATGGGGCACAATAATAAAAACAGAGGGACTAAATGGGCACAACAATACAATAAGGGGGTTGCACTAATAAAAATAAGGGGATACACTAGCAATATAGGGACCTAACATCTATTAAAAGTTTTGGAGTTTCTATTTCCCTAAGGATAATCTAAAGTCTTCTTCTCATTATGGAAGTTTCAATTGTCATTTACCAGGTCGGGTGGTTCGAACCCTTGGTTTTCTCTTCTACTTGAGCATGGTAGTTGTATTTGGGAGGAAGAACCAAAGTTTTTAGTCCTTATGATTGTATTTTAGTTAAACTTGTTTTATTTTTCAAAAGTTACTTGTCAGGAAGTATGTTATTTAAAGGCTTTAAACCTGTGATGTAATGGAATTATGGGGAAACTATGTGCCATGGTTTTCAAAATACATTTATATTTTCTATTAATTATTCTTTTATGGTCATTTGTGACCCCTAGTGTATTCTCTCCATAATGAATTCTAATTCATTGTACTTTGACGTATTACAAAATGTATATATGAAATTATTTTTTGGCATATCTATTTCTTGTATGTTATAAATACGTCCTTGAAAGAATTTCTCTATTTATACTCAAATGATCAATTATTTCCATTGTCATTAATAATGTAATCATTTGGATTAAATTCCTAGGACATTATGATTGTTAATCAATGTCAGTAATTAACTTGCAATTATAATTCATTCAACTAGGTGTAACTTCAAACTCATCTTCCATCTATTTTATTTTATTAACAACATCATAAATAAAATTTCAAATTCAACCTTTATCATTTTCTTCACATTAATAAAATAAATATTTAAAGTTAAACACAATAACACTTGACCATATATACAAATTTACAACATAAACTTCAAGTCAGGGAGATATCACTTGATTATTTTAGGCCAATCATTACAAATTCATGGTATCATGATTTAATATTTGAATTTGATAACCATGGTATATTTAAGACTTATATGTGATTAATATCTAATGTTACATGACATTATTTTCAAAACAAACTATGATAGTCTTGTCAAGATGCCTTAAATAATAATATGCCTAAAATATCTTGATAGAGATACATGATGGACCTTCCAGTGGGAAGTTTTCAAGTAAACACATGAATCATGAGATCCTTAGTTTTAAATACTACTACATAATGTTATTTAAGAACATATGTTCATCAATTTAAATTCCACACTTACTATATTTTTTGATAGGAAGGAAAAAAACCATGTGTTCCTTTAATTTGGAACAACCTTTTGAGTGCAGAAAATTCACTTAATGGCTAATCAATACTCCTATGGTTTTTTTTTTTGTTAACGTGGTCATTAGGTACCTTGAACAAAATATTGTTATTATATTTGGTACTTAAATGGCCTTAATATTTTAAGTCTATTAAGCTAAATTCGTTCACTTTGGACATGGGGATAGCCTTGAAGAATTTAGGGTATTATAAACCCTAAAGGGATGGTTTTGAAAAAGGAACCAAACAAATATTTGTTTAGGGTCATACTAAAAGCCATAAAGTATCATCCTAAAAACTCATATAATCCACTCACAAATTTTCTTTCAGCCTATAGGGATTTCAACAAATATTCACCTTACATACTAGTATACAGGAGAGAGTCCATCCTTATTCATAATATCTTTATTCTTTCGATATAACTATTAAATGTAATTTAGGTGAAGCCTCAATAATTTAAATCATATTAAGAACCTTTCTCAATTAGAAGAGAAGATAGAAGGACATATATAAATTCATTACATATTAGTGCTTCTTTAAGAATTGGTTTGATTAGCATTTGACAAATAATTTAGGTTAAGTGACATTGTACTCTTATTTGATATAACCCATTAACCTAAAGGAAAATATCCCAAGTTCATTCCTTTATGATTAGGTCCTTATTAAATTGTAAAGAAGGTCACTAAAAGTACTTACCGTATTAAGTGTTAGAACTTTGTGGTACATGATTGTTTAGATTCAGTTACATTTTTATGAATCATAAAGTTTGTACACATATCATTTATAAGAAACTATGAAGTTTTGAAGAAGTTTGATTTTCCATTACATATTTGAAGCATACATCAGTACAAAGGGTTTCATTGAATATCTTTATAAGTGGGTCATTGTCCCTGGTATGGGAATGCACAAAATGTTTCTCTATTTTTATATCTTAAGGGTGGTTGGGTGGTGCAAGGTAGGAGAGTGAAGTCTCCTTCAGGTTGTAGCCTAAAAATACTTCAAGATGGCAAGGTGGTGCGAGGGAAAGTTGAACCTTGCAAGGTGTTGGAGCATCCTATTACTTGAAGCTAATAAAACTAAGGCGTTGGTGTGTCCTTCCAATTGGAGTTAGTAAAACCAAGGTGTAGGAGCATCCTTTCAAGAGTTGGAGCTCCCTGATAAATTCAATGCTTTTATAGAGTACTAGGAAGCTTGAGCTTCCCTTTTAGTTGGAGATGAGAAATTTTTTGTACTCATAAATTATTAGAAAAGCATTTGATGGTTTTCCTCCCAAAAGGGTTTCCATGTAAAAACTTATTGTGTATTTTTATTGCGATGTATTGATGATTTATGTTATGATGTTAATTTTATGAAATTGATAATTAACTAATTGTAAGATACATATTGATTCATCCCCCTCTCATTATTTCCAGCAATTAGTATCAAAGTAAGTTCCTTCAGAAGCAGTCTAACCACTAGAAGGGGGATCATGCATTGCACAAAGAATGAAGTTCAAGTATTTAATGGACAACTATGCACTTTGGAGTGGAAGGATCAAATAATATGTGCAAGCATAAGGATGTGATGTTTGGAACTATGTAATGACTAGATACAAATAACCCTTTTCTCCTCCAACAGTGGATGCAAGTAAGAATCTTTATGATAGTAATGCTAAAGCTAGGGACATTATTTTGAATGATATAATAGAGTTAGTTTATATTAAAGTAATATATTTCACATATGCAAAAAAAGTTTGGGATAGGATACAAAACATAAATGAAGGGGAAAAAAGGGCAGGGAGGGAAACGTTCAAACTTTTAGAGGACAATTTGAGCAATTAAGAATGAATAAAGATGAAAATATTGTAGCTTATTTTATTTGGGTGGATGAAGTAGTAAATTCCATAAAAGGTTTGGGAGAACGACTGAAAAATAAGGTAATTGTATATAAAATATTGAGATCACTCCCAATGATATTTGATGCTAAAGTCTCAGCTCTAGAAGAAATACCAGACTTAGAAAATGCCACCATGGATGAGCTGCATGGAATACTTATAACCTACAAGATGAGAACAATGAAGGAGAATCCATATAAGAGAGAAGAAGCCTTTAACACGTCCAAGAAGATAGGGAAAAATAAGAAACAATAAAATCCAAGCCCCAGTTGAAGCTATAGTAAAATTTTAGATGAACAAAATAGCCCACTTTGTGAGAAATTTGAAAAGAGGAACATGGAAGTACAAAGGTAAAATTCCCTTAAAGTGTTTCAATTGTGGTGAAATTGGTAATTTTTCTTCTAAGTGTCCCTATGAAAAGAGCTGATATGATGAAGAAGAAGCCCGTAGGAAATTAAATAAGAATCAAAGAAAATAAAAGAAACAAGGTAAAAAGAAATCGTTCAAGAAAAGTTTCTATTTAAAAAAGGATAGCTCTTCATCTGATGAAGAAAGCGATAGAAATAGTGAAAATGACACATGAAAAGTCTTAATAATGTCAATGAATAAATGAAAGGAATATCTTAAATAAAATGAAGAAGAAGGTGAGTTATATCTTGAAAGAGAATTGTTCAACTCCTCAAAGGGCTTAAAGGTAAAGAGAAGAAATTTCAAGGCATTGGAATCTGAGTTGAGCTGATCCAGGTGGATCTTCAGACACAGTGGCATGGGAAAAAGCTCAAAAATTCAAAGTGGTGGAAAGGTGATGAACTTGACATCAGATCAAAGTGTTCGTTGCCCTAATTTCAACAGTGTGAACGACACTCCAATCCAAGTCCGGATGAAGAAGATAGAGTTAGTCAAAGTTGGGTTGAATTTTAATGACTCGACAAGATTAATGAAGGCACAATTTGGACTTTCTTCAGTGGATGGAATCCGGCCAACTCTGGTCAGATTCTAGGAAAAATTGTTGCCTCGTTAAAAGGACTCCTTCGGTCCAAAACTAGATTTTTGAAAAATGCGCGAGTTGTTTTTGTATAACAAAAAAATATTAAAAAAGGGCGGCGTGCCACCAACCCCGCCACCCCAAAAATAAAAAAACAAACAAAGGAGGGGCAAGCCATGACCCCCAGCCCCTCCCCCAGCCATGGAACTCAACATAAATGTGGGAGGGATAGGCCATGACCCCAACCCCTTTGCTGCTCCCACGGAGCCACCAAACTAATGGACATGGGTGGGTCGACCCTTGGGGCGTGGACCCAACCCAAACCAACAAACCTATAACCATAAATGGAGGACGTGCACCATTAAATAATTATGGAGGTGGGTATGGTAGGAGGGCCACCCAAGGTGGGCTCGACCCAACTAAAATTTAATTTTAAATTATTTTTGTTTGTGGTGTATTAAAAAAGGAGGAGGCGGGGTTTGACCTCCTGACCTCCTCCCTATTAAACCAGATCACAACCAACTGTGCCAATTTTGTTTTTTTGAGAAATCCACCCTCAGAATTATATTTAAACACAATTTTTTAGTGTGCTCAGGCAGAGGAGACATTGCACGTAGTTCTAGTTAGAATTTTGTAGGAGGGCCAAATTTTCATTTTATCAGAATTTGAAAATTTTTATATGGTTTCAACACTTCTCGATGCCATGAACGCAATGGCACTGTCCATTTCTCCATTAGAGTTCTACATTTTTCAGCCATTTTTCAGTATGGAGGTATAAGACACCCTTTTGTAACTGATGTTTGTGCTCTTCTTTTTCATGCCATTTAATGAATGAAGGCCTCCCCATTGATCAAGCAAGGCCAGAAGACGTAGTCCAAGTTGGATGAACTCCGTTATCAAGTCTTGTTGTCTTCTTTCATGCTTTATGTGTTTCTCCTCCTGTCTCATGTGCACATTAATTTTTCTCTGCTAAGCTACAATTTATGCATGTAATTCTTTAACACATTTGTAAGTAAAAGATTTTGGATCAAGTGGTATCAGAGTAGGTCTTTTTAGATGTGAATTGCATGTTTGTATGCCAACAAGAAATGGGCTCTGAAGAGGTGAACAACAACTAAAGTCTTTTGATCCCAAAGCGGGGCATGCACATTGAAGGAGAAACATGGCAGATGAAGAGGCTCGTCTTGAAGAGGAGCACAATTTCTAAAAAACCTTATATTTAATGGTAGAGAATGTTAGTTAGTTTCTTTCAAGGTTGCAGAAATTAGAAGAGAGAAAACCAAAAGAACAAGGTTCAGCGCATGGAAATGGTGGAGAAGAACCCCCTCCTTCTCCTTCCACCAGTGAAATTTCTTCTTCCTCTCATCACCATCATCATAGAAATTCAAGGGATGCATCTAAGAAACCTTTCTTTAAATTAGATGTCAAATTTTATCTTCCCATGTTTAATGGTGAAAATAATGTAGAAAATCTTAATAACTAGATTAGGCAGATCGAAATCTACTGCAAGGTTCAACAGATCAAAGAGGATGAGGCAAAGATTCGGCTGGCCTCTCTTCGGTTGAGTAGCACAGCTCTCATTTGGTGGGAGAGAAAATTATGAAGCAGTAAGAGTGTGGGTAATCTTCTTTCTTCATGGCCTACTTACATTTCTGCATTAAAGGGACAATTCGATCCCTTGGGTTACATACAAAAAGCCTTAATGGATTGGCAATAATTAAGGAAAGGCAGAGGTCAGGATGTTCAAAGCTTTACAGAGGAAATTAGAAAATAGACACTTAATTTGGACATTGCACTTGACTCACCTGAAGTAGTAACTAAGTATATTGGATCATTACATAGTTACCTTAGACATTCATTATTATTGTTTGAACCAACTACTATTGACTCTACCAGTGTGAAGAAATTCATCTTGAGAATAGGGGAAAAAATGAAAGAGATGATCATTTGAAGAAACCACCTTTCAAACCTCCAAATGGAAAACCCAAAGTGAAAGGAAAAGGAAAGGAGAAGAGGACGACATCAACCAAGAAAGATGAAGGAGAAAGACATTATTGAAATCACTGCAAAAAGGAAGGTCATGACGATGATCATTGTTGGAAAAAGTACCTGGAAAAGAGACCAAAGAAGTATGGAGGAAAAGGCAAGCAGAAGATAGTGGAAACTGTGTAGCAAAACCTTGGATACGATTTGAGAGATGAAGCATTGATCACAACAGCAGAAACAAAAGGTACTCTTACACCTCATGTTAATTCTGAATCACATGAAGGCACTAGTTCAATAGATGAGTCTCTTCCTAATGAACGAAAGAGAATTGAGCTATTTCTATTAGAGTTATTATAAATCATACAAAAGTGGAAACTCTATTTGATACCGGATCCCAAGCAAACTTAATTTCAGATTCCTTGGTAAAGAAGCTAGGATTGGAAACTAAACCACATCTAAAACCTTACCCACTTGGATAGATAGATGATAAAGCAAAATTTAATGTAACTAAGCAATGCAAGGTTAAATTTGTGATTGCTTCTAAGTTAGTGGATGAGGTAAAACTTGATGGGATACCATTGGACATCTATGGCATGGTGTTAGGGAGTCCATATATATATGATAGATAGGCAATCTTCTTCAGTCATGAAAACAAATACCAAATCACAAAAGATGGGGTAGAATATATTGTAAGGGCTCATCAAACTAAAATTAGTGCCAGCCTTGTAAGTGCAAGAAAAATGAAGACGTTGGTGAATTCTAGTAAGGGTTGCATGCTTATGATTGTAAGGGGAAAAGATGTAGAATTATCTGATGCTTTCCAAGGTTGTGATTATGCACATAAAAAGGAATTATGTGAATTAGTTTCTAACTAGGATGAGATGTTTTAGGAACCAAGAGGATTACCTCCGAAGAGGGAAATCTACCATGAGATCCATTTGCAACATTACACTCCTTTACTGAATATTGTCATGTACAGGATGTCGACCATTGAGATGGATGAAATCAAAAAGCAGGTGCATGAACTATTGAACCAAGGGGTCATTAGACTGAGTACTTCTCCACATGGCTCACCGATTGTTTTAGTGCCGAAGAAAGATGACACATGGAGGATGTGCATGGATTATCGAGCACTAAAAAAAATCACAGTGAAAAATTGTTACCCTCTTCCCCGCATTGATGACTTATTAGATCAGTTAAAGAATGCTATTTATTTCACCAAATTGGATTTGCATAGTGGTTATCACCAGGTCCAAATTACAGAGCAGGATGTGTGGAAAACCACCTTCAAGACCAAATAGGGGTTGTTCGAATGGATGGTGATGCCATTTGGACTTTGCAATGCTCCAACGACTTTCATGAGGGTTGTGAATGATCTCTTTAGGCCTTTTATTGATGAATTTGTTCTTGTATATCTAGATGATATTCTTATCTTTAGTAGAAGTTGGAATGAACATGTATGTCATGTGAATAAAGTGTTTGATGTAATGAAAAATGAAAAACTCTATGTAAAATTTTCAAAGTGTGAGTTTGGGAAAACCTCTTTGGTTTACCTAGGTCATATTGTTGGTCATGGTCAACTAAAAGTTGATCCTTCTAAAGTTGAAGCAATTGTAAATTTGCCTAAACCTACTAGTGTAATCGAGGTTCACAGCTCTTTGGGTACAGTACAATATTGGAGGATATTTATTGCCAATTTCTCTATTATTGCAGCACCTTTACACGCATTGACAAGTGTAAAACAAGTCTTTCAATGGGGAGGAAAGCAACAAAAGTCCTTCGAAACATTGAAAGAAAATATCAGCACCGCACTGGTCTTAGCCATACCAGATCTCCAACAACCATTCGAGATCAAGATAGATGCCAACGAATATGCCATGGGATTTGTAGTGATGCAACAAAAGAAGCCGATATGTTACCATTTAGAGAAGTTCTCTTAGGTTGTGATAACTATCCCACTTATGACAAGGAATTATATGCCTTGGTCTAGAGTGTGAAAAAGTGGAAATACTACCTGATCGGCAAGGAGACCATCATCCATATAGATCATCAACCCTTGCAGTATCTTTAGTCACAAACCAAGTTGCAGCAATCTTGTCATTTCAGGTGGATGGGTTTTCAGCAGCAGTTTCATCTGGTAATAAAGTATAAGAAGGGAACTAGAAACAAAGTGGCTGATATGCTATCTCACCCTCCTATTTCTGCTTCTGTTATTTTTCATAATGCTTTGTTATCTTTTGAAAGTTATGCTCAACAATATGCTAATGATGATGACTTTAAGAAGATTTATGAAAAAATAACCCATGGTTCACAAGTGGACAACTACCACTTGCTAGGGAAACTGTTGTATCACCTTGGAAAATTATGCATACCCATAGGGAAAAGGGTACATGTAATCCAGGAGGCCCACACCTCCCTTGTGTCTAGTCATTTTGGTGTTGAAAAAATTTTGTGTCATGTACAGAGATTTTGCTTTTGGCCTCATATGAAGAACATTGTGACTCGCTATGTAAATGGTTGCGTGATGTGTTCTATTCAAAGCCCTCTAATAGAAAACTCGGGCTCTACACACCACTCCCTATTCCGAGTTGTCCATGGTGTTATCACTCAGGTTGTTCCCTTTGACTCCTAAGGGAATACAACCAAGGTAACCACAAACCAAGCTTTGGACTGCAGGTCCTAGCCTACCAGCAGTCAGAGAGGGCTCTCTCTTTGGATTTAGCTTTGTTTAAGGGATGATTTTAGGCTAGATATGATGCACATGGGTTTTGTTTGAGTTTGGTTGGATGGTGACCTCAAATAGAACTGGGATGCAAGTGTATTACTGTTTTTTCCATTGGGCAATGGAGTCACTGAGAGTGTAATTATTGAAAGAGTTTCTTGGTGAAAAGGTAGTACCACAGAGCGGGATAGGCAGGCTAGGAACAACTTTTCAAATCTGGAAATGATGGAATGAAGTTAGGGAATGAAAGGCAGTCAAGAATCTTTCATTATACTGGTAGAGGGAAAATGGATGAATATTGTGCAGGAGCAATTAAGAATTCCTAAACAGTATTCAAAATGAGAGGACTAGTGCAAACATGAGCAGTTAAGAATTCATATCTATGACTAATCCTAAAGAAAACATAATAAGTAACAGAGATTGAACATAAGGTGCATTAAAAAAAATCTTATGCTATTCTTCTTCTCTGTTACCAAGATCATGAAACATAGATGAGATTTACAAAATAGAAAACATAAGACACAATTTAGTATAACTTATTGTTCCATAGCATGACACAGGAATTCTGTAGCAAGTCCCAGAACATATAATCCACCTTCAGATCATTCAGACACAGTGAACTTCAACAACCATTTGTATTAACACAGTCTTATATCTTACAGCACAGTTCAGAATGAAGAAATCATCAGCCAACCCACCAACCAAAAACCCTTATTACATTGTTCAGGGCTGTATTTATAGGAAAAATATCTACAAAAATAGATCTGATAGAAGATCTGAGGAAATAACTGCAATTAACCTAACTTCTCTTGCAAGTAATGTAAAAAATATCTATCTAATGTTGCGCTGGGGGCAGCTGTTTCAAAAATGAGGCTATGTGTCCTTTGCTGTTATGCACTAGCCATTTATCATAATTGCGCATTGGTCTTTGCTCCACTGCTCTTGAGTGGCTTTGATGTGCATTAACTGTGATCTGAGAGCCTTAAGTGGTTCACCGCTTTCTTTGAATTTGATGGAGGCTTTTAATGTTCACCTGCTTTGATATTGTCGATCTGATACTCTTTGCCACTTCACTGATACTTTTTTAATTAAATCTGGGGTTTATCTTTCCTCTGATACTCTTTAACACTTGAATCGAGACCCTCTTTCTCTACTGATCCTCTTTAAACTGCTAAATCGCCCTTTTTATCTCTTTATGGTAAAAATAGCTGCTGCAAACCATGCGCTGGACTGAGGCTTTCCATTTTGGCCATTTTTTCTTAGCTCAAAAACTACCCCTGTTTTTCATTACGGGCTTCCTAAGCTGTGATTTCGCCTTTCGCGCTTTTTTTTCTTCGGTGGTGACATCAGCATGATGTCAGTGGTGGTAAGGCGGATGAAATCACTATGACGTCAGCGGTGGTATGACGGATGATGCCAGTGGGGTGACGTGGCGGGGTGACATGGATGATGATGTCATCATAACACGGTGGCAGGGTGATGACGTCAGTAGGTGACATGGCACAGGTACGTCATAGTTGCAGGCGACGTGGAAGCATCGTCATGTGGTGACGTACGCAAGTGGGGAGGGCGGTAAGTAGTTTGCATCCGACTGCTTTTGGTACGGGAGTGGTATGTGTCAGGGGCGGCCCGATGTAATAGGCGGCCAACATCTGTCCCGGTGTACGACGGTGAAACCGTCGACCATCGGGTACTATCGTACCGCTATGAAGGGGCGCCCGATATTCATTAGGGTCGTCGGATCTGGGAGGGATGATCCTACGGTGGACGGGCGGGCAACGTGATCAGGGTTTAATAGAAATGTGCACCCAATAAATGTTAATTATTCGTGGCCTCGGGTGGGTTTTGGACTTTAGGTTAAAAATTAATGTGTTTTGGAGCAGGAGTATAATTATTCGTTCAACCAAGTGTTTAAACAAAATCCATAATAATAAGTATGCGCGGAGGGTAATGGTATGGTTATATGTGTGGGGGGGTTTAATATGGTTATTTATTTAACGAGAAGTTAAATAAATCCCAAAGAAAATGGACGCGAAGGGGCTAACAATGGGTCCCAAATGGACCTAGTGTTTCCCAACTTTTAGTATTTGGCTATAGTTGCCATGGGGAGGGATATTTAGTGTTTTTTGGGGTTTTTATATAGTTTCTTGTAGAATAGGGGTAGGGGAAATGATTTAGGGAACTAGATAATAGGGTTAGATGTTATTATGGGGTTTTTGGAATGCAAAGGAGGGGATGCATGCTAAGTTATGGAAACTTAAGCATAGGGAAATGAATGGATTGTGTAAAGATTAATTTT